>CM026301.1:6766861-6891339 GCA_014851415.1 Cnaphalocrocis medinalis | reverse complement strand
AGTTACTACAATCGTCAAATTTCTTCAATCGAACCTCACTTTTATGTCAAACGTGTTTGGTTCAATATCAACTGAGGAAATTTGACAGATTGTAGTAACTTGATGTGCTGGCCACTGTACTAGGTATAGCAACCAACAAAAAAAAGTGAAAATCTGACAAAGGCAAACAATCATGATTCTGTCCCTTTTACTTTTGTATGTTGCGATTTGTATGTAGTTGTTCCGTTTACACGAGTATTATCATTTGCGTGTCCGGTCTATTTGATCCTTTGTCTAAGTCTGAGATGTATTTCACTATAATGAACTTCAGTAAAGGCTTTGGCCCTTGATGATATCTGTAGAGAATACTAGTGGCCCGCCCTCACTTCGCTTCGGGACCGTAATTCACAAATGAGCCAATAGATGGCGCTGTGTCCAATTACATCGCGCAAGCGTTTCGTGTTTTCGGTTTACCTATAAGCCTTGTCGTTGTCTATTGAAGTTATCTCTTTATAAGTAGTAGGTACTAGTGGCCCGCCCTCGCTTCGCTTCGGTATTTTAATTTTTTGAACGAAGTAGAATTCACAACAATCAAAGTAATTAGCAAAACGAAAATTTACTGATACTTATAGGATTGATAATTTTGGTGATCGTAAACCTTAATGAAGGAATCTCAAAAAGATTCGATTTAAAAAATGCTGGAAACTCCATAACTTTACTTTGTCAAATTTTATCAGTTCCCCCGTTTCCCCCCTATAGGTGGGGACTTTTATAAAATTTATATGAAAAGCCTAAACACCTACCAATTTTCAAGATTCTAGCTTCAAAAAATGACAATACTTCGTTTCAACCCCCTTTCCCCCCCCTTTTTAGGTTGAAGAAAAAAATAACGAATTCACTTTCATTACATTTGTATGCCAAGCCCAAATACCAAGTTTCAAGAATCTAGCTTTAAAATTGACAATACGGCGTTTTATCCCCCTTTCTCCCCTTTTTAGGTTGAAGAAAAAAATTCCGAATTCAATTTCTTTACATTTGCATGCAAAGCCCAAATACCAATTTCCAAAGCTCTAGCTTTAAAAATGACGAATTTTCCATACGACGTTTTAACCCCCTTTCACCCCTTTGTAAGCTGAAGAAAAAAAAATGCTGAAATTACTTTCATTTAATTTGTATGGAAAACCCAAATACCAATTTTCAAGACTTTAGCTTTAAAAATAATAAATCTCCCATACATTGTTTTAACCCCCATTTCACCCCTTTATGGCTTAAATTAAAAAAAAAACTAAACCAGGTCAATTTTTATTTTTGATAAACAACCATAATCCAAATTTCAAATCTCTAACATTAAAATTTAAAGACTTTCATACTAACGTAAACCCCCCCTTTAACCCCTTTAGGGGGTGAATTTCGCAAAACCCCTTCTTAGTGCGCGCCTACATAGTAAGAACTACCTATGTTTCAAATTTCATGATTTTAGGTCCAGTAGTTTTGGCTGTGCGTTGATAGATCGATCAGTCAGTCAGTCAGTCAGTCAGTCAGTCAGTCAGTCAGTCAGTCACAGGCCGAGGCGTTACCTCTTTATTAATAGTATAGAAGATAATATAGAAAGATATAGATAGAAGATATCTGTCTACTACATTTGGCAACAATTGGCATGCGCCTTTAGAATATGAGTGTGACTGTCGAATCCCACTTCATTATGAAGGGGTTATTTTTATTTATTTGAGGTGGCAGACGAGGAGACGGATCACCTTTCTTCGATTACCGCCGCCCATAGACACTGCAACACCAATAGTATCCCTCCCTCTCTGATCCCGCAGATGTTCATAGAATCCTCTCGCTCGTTTGTTGGCTTTAGTTTATTTACTAGCTGTTACCCGCGACTTCGTCCGCACCCCCCCTTTTAACTCCCCTTTCCCAATAAAAAGAAGCTTATGTTCTTTCTCGGGGTCTAGACCATCTGTATACCAAATTTCATTCAAATCCGTTCAGTAGTTTTGGCGTGAAAGAGTAACAGACGGACAGACAGAGTTACTTTCGCATTTATAATATTAGTAAGGATTAACCCCCGATACTAAAACGACGGGGAGTTATAAGTTTGACGTGTCTGTCTGTGTGTCCACACAGGACTTCTTCTGTCGGAATGAGGCCTAACTTCGTCAGTGGTTGAGCTCAGCCGAGCGAACTTGGCTGTTACGTCACGCAGGCTTTCGTTTGAGGCGCGGCCTCGCGACACGCGTCGGTGGACTTCGTCCCACCACGGTTCCACCTGCCCCCACCTGGATAGATAGATAGATATTCTTTATTGCACAAAAACTAAATAACATAACGGCTACGGCGGCCGATCTAAACGACAATAAGAATTTCTCAACAGAAAAACTCGAGTACAAATTAGCCCGACCCTTAGGTCGAACCCGGGAACATAAGCGCGACTATTGCTTAAAAGTCCAAGACTCTACTGGTGTTGCAGGTGCCTTTTTTTGTTTTTATGTGATAGGTAGCAGACGAGCAGGCGGATCACCTGATGGCAAGCAACTGCCGCCGCCCATAGACACCCGCAACACCAGTGGAGTTACAAGTGCGCTCCCAACTCTGGTATCACTCCGGTCGAGCCGGCCTATTCATGCCGAAGCGTGGCTCTCCCACAGTTAACCTATTAGTGTCTATGGACGGCGGCCATCGCTTACCATCACGTGATCCGTCTGCTTGTCTGCCACCTATCACATAAAAAAATGCTCTTACTACTCGGCGGCATTGTATTTGATGGACAATGGCATTTGAGACTAAGGTTCATGACAGTTGAAACATTGTCCATGGACATCATGATGTGCCGTGACACTGGCCCAAGACAGGAGTTCAATGCTACCATTATCCAATTGCGCGGAGCAACGCGAAACTGAGCTTTATTGCCGAAACTTAAGAGCCACGTGGCCTTCCGGGAAAAGCTGATGGCGGTACATTGTCTCCGAAAACAATCGCCGTGTCTTAACACTGTGTGTGTGAGGGGGTCCGATAGATCTCATAGAAATTGATTTTATTTCAATCGCGTGTGAAAAATCCGCTAGATGGCGTACTTTAGAACTGGGGTGATTGTGTATTTTGATGACGTCGAAGTTGGACCTCGGATTCTTCACACGCCAACTTTTAACCCCCTCTCCTCCAATCGGGCCACGGTAGAAAACTTCATTAACCTATTTGGTAGCGATCCTGTCGCCCCGATGGTTTAAAGGTGTAAGGACCGGACCATGCTCTCGGGGTTCGATTCCCGGGTCGAGCAAAAGTATCTTTCGAATTTTTCGAACATAGCTTGGGTTTGTGATCACCAATCTGCATTAGGCAAGCGTGATGATTAAGCCTAATCCCATCATAGTAGCGATGACTTGATTTCTATGACGCTTGACAGATGAGGCCTTTGCCCTGCAGTAGTAGGATAGTACTTATAGGCTGATATCTACTGTACTTTGCTTTTATCTATTTGGCTGCGCGTTCAAATATTTAAATCACAGGTCTAAAAGAACCCCATTGAACTGCCGAAGATGAAGATCCCACCGAAGGGTTAACTCATACTTCCTCGCTAGCAAGTGGCAAGGCCGGCCAATCAGAGCGTGGCGCCGCGCGCGTTGCCCAATAGCCGGCCGGCGCGTGCGCATTGCCCAATGGCGTGCGTTTGACCGTTGGTTAGATGGAAGTTTCAATTGAAGGAGCGTAATTGCAAAAAATGTTTTTGCCGGTCATACATTAGGCAAATTTTTATAACTTTAGTTCATAGATTTATATTGAGTAAAGTAATTAGATATGTAAGTATAAGGCGTGTCGCACACACACTCAAGAGTCGAGGCGGAAGCGTTCAAGAGGCGCACCGCCTCTGACTTTTCTATACAATCAAATATGTCAACGCATACTGCCAGAGTCGCGGCGCAGTCGAGGCGGCGGAGGTGCAGAGTCGAGTCGGCGACGCGGCGCGGGCGCACGGCACGCCGCCGCCCCGACCCCGCCGCTATTTTGTCATCGTCTTCTGACGACGACATATTGAATGGGTGTAAACGATGCTCTGCACCTCCGCCTCGACTCTTATATCACACCACCGCCTCGACTGTGCCTTGACTCCGCCTCGACTCTGGCAGTGTGCTACCCGCCTAAGTTGTCTTAGGAACCTCATGAAATTTAAGGGAATCTATTCCCCTTTCCGGGCTAGATATCGGGCCAAGTCCTCTAGCTTGGGTACGAGCTACTAAGTCATCGGCTCCTCTGCAGCCCAGAAAAAAGTTTTATTTACGTGTTAGGTGGCAGACGAGAAGATGGATCACCTGATGAAAGGTATGCCATTGTCCATCCATCAAGTACAATGCCGCCGAGTAATAAGAGTATTTTTTTATGTGATAGGTGACAAACGAGCAGACGGATCACCTGATGGTAAGCGATTGCCGCCGCCCATAAACACCTGCAACACCAATAGAGACACAAGTCCGCTGCCAACCTTTTACCCCCTTTCCCTCAAATTGGCCCACAAGCACCCGCACTCACCCGACGAAACAGCGCATGCGCTGCTTCACGCCGGTCTTCTGTGAGGTCGTGGTATCACTCCGGTCGACCCGGTTCATTCATGCCGAAGCGTGGCTCTCCCACGGTATGACTATCGACATTGGTAATGAATTAATCGACACGCAGCGCCATCTATTTGTTAAGTATGGAACTAACAGGAAAATGAAGTCCTGTAACGAAGTGAGGCTTGTAATGCGAGAAGAAAGTCATGAAATTAATGGCACCCAACTGATGCCGCTTACGTCGTAGATTATGGTAGCTCCAGTGGTTATACGCTGGAACTCTGTAATAGTTCCTCAAAAATGATACCAAACACGGCATATTTATCATAACTTTATTTTTTTACTCTGTATGTTTGTCCGCTAGAGGGCGCCAAATTAGATTTTGTGAAACTTGATATAGCCTATAACCAGCGGACATTTAAGACGCTTAAAATGATATGTCATTTGTCGAATTCTGATTAGTAGTTTAGAAGTTACGTGGAAACAGATGAGCATACATACATACATACATAGTCTGTCAAAATCATAACCCTCCTTTTGCTTTGCCGTAGTCGGGTAAAAATAAATCGCACGACTTTATTGACTGAGTATAGTGATATTGAAAGTCGCATAAACTTGTGTTTCAGTATAAACAAGATCCGCACGCTTGGCGACTTCGCCGGCTGCCGGCGCCTGCGCGAGCTGTACGTGCGCAAGAACGAGATCCGCGACCTGCACGAGATCCGCCACCTGCGCCGCCTGCCCGACCTCACCAGCCTGTGGCTGGACGAGAACCCCTGCACGCAGCATCCGCAGTGAGTACCCTCACCATCAATGATCCGCCACCTGCGCCGCCTGCCCGACCTCACCAGCCTGTGGCTGGACGAGAACCCCTGCACGCAGCATCCGCAGTGAGTACCCTCACCATCAATGATCCGCCACCTGCGCCGCCTGCCCGACCTCACCAGCCTGTGGCTGGACGAGAACCCCTGCACGCAGCATCCGCAGTGAGTACCCTCACCATCAATGATCCGCCACCTGCGCCGCCTGCCCGACCTCACCAGCCTGTGGCTGGACGAGAACCCCTGCACGCAGCATCCGCAGTGAGTACCCTCACCATCAATGATCCGCCACCTGCGCCGCCTGCCCGACCTCACCAGCCTGTGGCTGGACGAGAACCCCTGCACGCAGCATCCGCAGTGAGTACCCTCACCATCAATGATCCGCCACCTGCGCCGCCTGCCCGACCTCACCAGCCTGTGGCTGGACGAGAACCCCTGCACGCAGCATCCGCAGTGAGTACCCTCACCATCATTAAGTATCCTCATCACCATTAACGAGCATCCTCACCATCATTAATGAGTACCCTCACCACCATTAATGAGTATCCTCATTAACATTAATGAGTATCCTCACCATCATTAATGAGTACCCTCACCATCATTAATGAATACCCTCACGATCATTAACGAGTACCCTCATCATCGTTAGTGTCGAGTGTTCTCGTCATCATCCTTAATGAGTGCCCTCATCATCATCATCCTTAATAGCATTTTTAACCCCCGCGGGGATAAAAGGTTAGCATCGCACTTGTGACTCCACTGGTGTTGCATGTGTCCATGGGCGGCGGCAATTGCTTACCATCAGGTGATCCGCCTGCTCGTCTGCTAAATATCACATAAAAAAAAACAGGATACTTAAGTAAGGGTAAGTAAGCACCTAACTATTATGAAAAAAACATTTTTCAGTTTTAGTTCTATGTAGGTTTGAGGAACCCCAAAAAAATTTAATTATTTTCTATTTCTGTATAAACTAAACTGACTAATCTTGAAGGTAAAAGCATTTTGGATGGTGTCATCTGTTAATTTGTAAGAAAATTGTACTAAATAAATAAATCATCATCATCATTTCAACCAATAGACGTCCACTGTTGGACATATGGGCTACCCCAAAGTACCCTCTACACAGATCGTAAATCAATACTTATTTCTTACTTACAATCTTAAGTTAAATATCTCCTATCTACCTACTTACTAAGTATTATTATAATGTTAAGACCGAGTTTGCATGCCAGATTCTGGTGGAATGTGAGATCAAAATCATTTTGTATCATCTTTTTATGTACGACTTTCACGCAAATAAATAAATGATATTCTATTAATGCGGCTCGTTATAAGTACCTACATCTATTCAGGGCCGTCTCTAGCTCATGTGGCGCCCGTGTGCAAACATTGCCCTAGCGCCCCCTAGCAAGCGCGCGGTCAAAATTAGGACATCGAGCCCGGGTTTACCCGGTCCGAAAAAACCCGGGATTTCCGGGTTTTAAGAGTCACAAAAAACCCGGGTTTGAAAAACAAAACCCGGGTTTTTCGGTTTTTTTAAACGCTTCAAAACACAAACATGTTAACTATCAGGTGTTCCGTCTGTGCCACCCATCTAGGGAATGCAATCCCGCAACAAATTTTCAATCCCGGTATTTGCGGGATTGAGGGGTGTCAGTCCCGCGGGATCCAGGTATTTGCCGGATCCCGCATGTTCCTGAAAGTCTTTTAAAAACGAGAGGAATCCTGCATAATAAATGAATCTATGGAACTTAAAATGAAACTAAAAAATACTATTCAAACTATTTATTGAGAGATCAATGAAAAGATGTGACAAAATAATCAAAAATAGGTATTAAAAGGAAAGATTAAACATTATTTTGGAAGAAGCTGCGCATAAAACAAAGCGTTTCAATGGTTTTGTCTGCCAAACTGACCGAGTCGACTCAGTTCGCGCGCTTCCGCGTGCCGAACAACACGTTCCGTATGTCATTGCGCAGTCCCGCTAATCCCGCGGGATCCCGCTCGATTCGGGCGCGGGACTGATCCCGCAAAAATGATGCGGGATCCCGGTATTTCGGGATCCCGGTATCCCGGTATTGCATTCCCTACACCCATCACATAAAAAAAAGAAATTAGAACGACCTACTACGTAAGTACGTAATAATAACGGAAAATGTAGCAATGGGTGGGTATTTACCCTTCCTTTTTAGGGTTCCGTAGCCAAATGGCAAAAAACGCAACCCTTATAGATTCGTTACCAGCACTATCCCGGCTATGTGCTGGAAGAGTCCTTTCACCGCAAGGCCGGTGTATGCCTTTTCGCCAGGGCGGACATCAGCTGTTGTGATCGTTTTCACTGCCTTGAGGACCCATCAGTTTCCATCCTTTGTGTTCGCGTAGACTTAGGCTCGAGGAGCAGAATCTACGTGTGCATATACCGTCCCCACAAAGGAGACACCGCGACAACTCGACTCTTCGAACACCTGAGTGAGGTGGCAGACAACGCTCAGGCGCGGTTTCTTAACAGCGAACTGGTGTTTCAAGGGGGATTTCAATGCCCACCACGTCGACTGGTTGGAAGCGGTCTAACGGGAGGAGCTAATATTGGGGTGCCCCGGCCCGGAGATGGGAGCAGTACTCCAGTGTGGTGCCGGACTTGCGCCTTATAGAGCTGAAGGCGGTGGGATGGCGTAAAGTACCACCTTGCTCTGCCGAGGACACCCAGTTTCTTAGAGGCTAACTTAGCCTTTTCCTCTAAATGACCCCGAAATTGAACGTCACTTGAAATATCGACGCCAAGAATCCCAATGCTCGCTTTGGCGTTAAGGTGAGTGTCCTGAAAGTGAGGAGAAACGAGAAAGGCGGTTTTTTTCGCAGTAAACGCGCAAACTTGTGTCTTTTTGTGTCATCCCAACTCGACACCATGATCTAGAGTATTCTCAATGACAGACACAAGTTCCTTCCGACACTCGTCGACGTGGGCTCGAGAAAACCTTGCATGGCTGGAATATGAGGCATCGCCCGTACCGCCATCCGCATAGCAATGAATGCCCTCAACAGCTTTGCCCAGTGCCCAAAAGGCACGTGTTCCGGAGTGGAGTCCCTTGGGCGCAGAGCTGCTTTGGAGGAAAGGATCCCTCAGAGTGTGCAGCGGCCATAGCTAACGAGATCAGTATTGGAATGGAATACTACAATCCATTTACTGATGTCTCTAATGGTCGTAAAGATGAGCTCTGGTTCAACTGCGAGTGCGTTGCAGCCATTAAAGAGCATGCCCGTTGCTCACTGCGCTTGGGCTAGTAGAGCGCATGTTTTTCAGGTTCCTAACATAACCTAAAAATCTACTTATGTTTAAAAGTTTTTTTGCCATTTTTTAGGGTTCCGTAGCCAAAATGGCAAAAACGGAACCCTTATAGTTTCGTCATGTCCGTCTGTCCGTCTGTCCGTCTGTCCGTCTGTCCGTCTGTCCGTCTGTCCGTCTGTCCGTCTGTCACAGCCGATTTACTCGGAAACTATAAGTACTACAGTGATGAAATTTGATAGGAATATGTGTTGTATGAACCGCTACAAAAATATGACACTAAATAGTAAAAAAAAGAATTGGGGGTGGGGCCCCCCATACATGTAACTGAGGGATGAAATTTTTTTTTTCGATGTACATACCCGTGTGGGGTATCAATGGAAAGGTCTTTTAAAATGATATAAAGTTTTCTAAAAAACATTTTCTTAAAGTGAACGGTTTTTTGAGATATCAGCTCTCAAAGTCGTAAAAAGTATGTCCCCCCCCCTCTATTTTTATAACTACGGGGTATAAAATTCTAAAAAAAATAGAGGTGATGCATGCTAATTAACTCTTTCAACGATTTTTGGTTTGATCAAAGTATCTCTTATAGTTTTTGAGATAGGTTGATTTAACTGTAATTTTGGTTAAGTTTATTATATTTGCTGCTACGGAACCCTTTGTGCGCGAGCCCGACTCGCACTTGGCCGGTTTTTTTATTTCTGTAACAAAACAGACCGAAAAGCTCGAAAAAATCTCGAAAACCCGGGTTACCCGGGTTTTAGTTACATTGGAACCCGAAAACCCGGGTTTTAAAAATTTAACGGGTTATCGATGCCGTAGTCAAAATGAAATGGGTACAAAGTACAATACAGTTTGTCCGGCCGTTTAAGGGTGAGGCCTCCATATTACATAGTATGGATCATATTTTATCCTGAAGCCCCCGGACGAACTATAAGAGCCGGCACACACTACGCGTCCACCACACCCGTCGGTTGGGAGACTGACGAGTAGTGTGGGGCTCTCCTCTGGGTTGGGTCTCCGTCCGTCAGAGACCGTCCAGAGGCATACCCACTAAAACCTCTCCGACTTTTCCCGGCAGATCCAGGCACGGTGGCGGAATACGTGAAAGGGCAAACCTTTATCGCCGCGTCCCGCCTCAGGAACCGCGAGGCACGCCAGTACGGCCTCACCTCCCCAACTACGGGGCGTATACGCCCCCAGGGCCGCTCCCACGGCCTACCAAAAATCCCCCGGATGGACACCCACGCCGCTGGGTTGCGACGCAGGCGCTACCAGCAGATCCCTGCAGGACTCCCTCGCAGACCCGTACCCTGCTGTTTGCAGGACAGGGAAGGGAAAGAGAGCCCGCAGGCTTACCAGTAAGGCCTTGAAATCCCAGCCACACGAGCACCTCCGCTGGATGCGGAGGCAGGGGGAAGACAGGGACGCAGGAAGCTGCCGCTTACCGCTGGATTGCGGGACTTGGCGCGATCTGCGTAAAAATCCCCCACATGTAACACGCCCAGAGGCGCCCCAAGTAAAGGGGGTCCGAGTAAAAAAAGGCTCCCGTAAGGACCCTAAGCAAACAGGGAGCGAGCCACTTTCGTGGGAAGTCCCGTAGCCTTGCGGTTCGGAGACTTCACGTAAGGTAAAGTGGGGACTATCCCCGACCGGTGAGGTCGTGGTGATCCCCAGGATTTACACGTGGCGCGCCTTGCTTTGCTGTAATACGACAAATATAAGAAGAGCTCCAGGTGCTACACAAAATGTATGCAAACTGGAGTTCTTTTTACGTTGGTTATCAAAGCGCGGCGGCCGGCCAGCGCGCGCCGAGTGGGGCTCCGTTGCGAGCGGCGCCCGGCGCCCCTAGGACCGCGGCGCCCGTGTGCAACGCACACCCTGCACCTAAGGGAAAGACGCCCCTGCATCTATTTACCACGTTTCATCAATGTTTCTTAATGTATTAGTTTCGTAATAAAATGGCTGTGACAAACAGACGGACAAACAGACATGACGAATCTATAAGAGTTCCGTTTGTTTGCCATTTGGCTACGGAACCCTAAAAGGATTTTGGGCAGGAATAGAATACAGTAGAATATTTTTCTCATTGAAAAATTCTACTGCTTACAAACTACTTTAGTACAATATTCATAGTTACGAGTTTAATCGTTAATGAGTTAATTTTGACAGAATTACTCTGAACATCATATAATATATATGATAATATACATATATTTCACTACATCACATACATTGATCTGACTCTGAGATAGGTAGCTCAAGCCACAGAATACTTAACTCAAGCACCTGTGTTACAGATATCAGAACCAACAGTGGAATTACAAATATATACGTAAATACTTCTTTTCTAAATAAATACTTATAATACATAGAAAACACCCAGACCAATACAAACAAACATGTTCATGCACACAAATGTTTGTACAGTGCGGGGATCGAACCCGCAACCCTTGGCCCAGACGCAGCATTCACTACCAATGAACCAAACGGGTCGTCAAAAAATTACTCTGAACATCATGATTTCTGTCTTATCTGAAATGAATAGGTACATCAATATCATGCTATACCAAACAGATGGCGTTACTGTACAATAAATTCGATTCGTTACAAATAAATCTGGCGGTAGTTCAGAAAAACATTCTTTGACACCATCGTATAATTAATTTCATTCATTCAATGGTTTGTGGCAGCCATTTTACTTCGTGCAGCCCCTCCGAGTAGTCAGTTTGGGTTATTTACAATGGTTATTATTCAACTGGGTTTCCATCCCAATGTTAAAGTACTAATTTTGATCATTGTATTGTGTGGTGGTTCCTGAAATATATGGTAAGTGGACAATCGTATTCTTAAATGAGACGCTAAGTGATGTGGTGTCGACCACGCGGTCACCACTTGGTTCTCTTCAAACCACATGGTGCTGATTTTGGAAGCGATGATGCCTCAGTTGATATGATAGCGTGTCTTTTTAATGGGAATTAAATCTACAGGATTATAATATCAGTAACATTTATGAAGATATTTTTTTTATGGCAATAGGGTATTTGACAAAAAAAAATTATGTGTTTAATCAAAAGACCTCTCAATTTAAGAAACATTATTGAAAGAATTGCTTGATTCTGATTTGAATCACCTGAGATATCACAACTTTAAAAGCACATATTTTGGGCAAGCCCAAAAACGCTCTATACAAATGGCTACAGGCAAGTGACGTCACACGCTTGTATCTTGTATGCGCGTCTAGTAAATTTTGTTTGGTAGCTATATCAAATGTTTCGTTTAAGTAAATGGTTTCATAATAAAAGTTGGTGGAAAATGTACGGGTAGTTCAATGATATAATTATTTTTTTAAATTGTATACTTTAAAAATGGACTTGCCCATGAAACTTTGAATGCTCATAAAACCAGCTAGACGTTATATTTTTAACTGAAAATGTTGGCCATTGGTTCTCATTTACCAGTATTTTGGAAAAGTATAAATATTTTTTACTATATCGAAATTAGTCAAATACCCTATTTCCAAAAGACATTGAATAAATGTTTCTCAGAATCGTTGGTAGAACACGTGGTTAAAGGGATGTAGATACCTAAATGTTCACAGTTACACCCGTATGTAGAAATATTCTACAATTTTAGTTCGGTGGTGAGGGAAAACAGCGTAAAAACCATTGAGGTATAAGTAAAACTAGAGGAGACACCACCCATCATTAATAGGTTCCATTGAATTGCGGTGATAGCACTGCACTTCAATCAGTCGCTTGCTAGCTCTGACCGGTTGACCATCCAGCAGTTGTTTCAGTGAAAAAGTACTACAAAACGCATCAAAAATGCCGTGGTGTGTATTGATATATTGCACAAATAATTCAAGGAATAGGGGAAATACGTACAAAATGACATATATGGACAAAATGACATAGTGGCCTTTTTTCAAAAATGGGGGGTTTTAGCGACGTTTCCGGGCCCCTGACGGCATGACGGCAGCCATATTTAATATCCTGTCAAAAGTTGAGCGTCATTGACACAGTATCGCCGCAGCAACCGGTACGAATGTGTTTCTCGCCTTCAAAAGTTTATTTCACAGATGGTTTTCTCCTGTTTTCTGGCGAGTTATTGGTTGTTATTTGTAATTATATGTATAGATTACGTGTATTAAAATCGATAAATTATGCCTGTACCCAGTGATGGCGATAATTTTTTTTGCAATCATTAGTAATTTGATTGAATTGGTGATTTTTTATTAATTTTGGTAATTTTTGGACAAAATGACATACACATGAAATGGACAAAACGACATAGGTATGTGTGGTATATTCCTGCTTCCAAAAACCCTCAACAATCAGATAAGGTATTGTTGAGACCACAGAGGCAGCGTACAACGGCCCTGACATACAACTGCTCAGGAAGCGAAGACTTCATATGCGATGCAACAGACGATGACAGTGACTGCGCTTGTATTTATTGTAATGACCTTTTTTCCCGGTCTATGCCCGGCGAAGGTTGGTTAAGATGTATGACTTGTTCCCTTTGGGCTCATGCGTCATGTGCTGAAGTCCCAAAGAAGACAAAGCGATTTATTTGTGAACTTTGTTCCTAAAAATGTGTATGTCATTATGTCAATACCTTGTATGCCATTTTGTCCATACTATACGGACAAAATGGTTTTTGTCAGATGTTAATGTTTATCTTAATAATTATTTTATTATAGTTCCTATTTGATTGAAAGACTGTGTTACTGATAGCCAATAAACCTCAAATGACTGTAAACGATTGAAACTGATAATAGTGCCATTAAATAAATAAATATGATTAAAAAACAAAACACCATGTCATTTTGGACGTACTTCCCCTACGGCGAAGTGCAAAGGGATAATTTTCCACCGATGAGTAATTAGATATTTTCGTTTAAAAATTAAATACGAGCACAATTTGACAGACGCCATTATTGTCGCATTTGACATAGATTAGATAGAAACAGAAGGGAAGTTGTAGAAAATTGTTACATGCCTACCTACATACCCTTTCATTAATTAATTTACTTTTGGGAGCTCGAGTACAAACAAATCAATAAGTGATGTCCTAATGCCTACCTACCATTAGATTTTTGATGTAAGGATTTTGGTGGTTAAATAATTTTTAATCGATAGTTTACTGTCGCTCGACATAATATTAATATTTATCTAAACGGCAAAAATTTAACAAAATTGTTTTGTTTAAGGGTAACGAAATAAAATGTATCATTTGTATTTACGACTTTTATTTTAACTTATTAATTCGTGCATCGCCCCTATAGGGAGAGTAAAATTTCCGTACCTGAAAGGTATCTCTTCGTTACATTTAACAAAACATGTAAACTGGCACAATCAATCTCATTTGAAGGAAGTTTTAATATGTTAGGTAGGTACTCTTTAATCATATCAGACAATACTTACATAAACACAAATTAGATAATACGTAGGATTCTTGTTAGGTATAAAACTCCCAGATACGAATAGTCCCTTCTGTAATCTGTAGCTTAGTCAACAAAATGTCATTTTGTTGACGTACGTTGAACAAAACGCGTAAAGTGCTATGAAAATCACGGCGCTTACGCCTTTTCGTTCGCGAACAAAATTCATCCTAGAAGCGATAAAGCGCTGCGTGAATTTCGCATGCTTAGACGATTAATTATTTTTCAGCGCTGCATCGCACTTAAAGTTTGACAATTCCATTGACAATTCAAAATGGAACATGACTTTTGCATACGATAGCTCCTCTAGTTTTACATATACCTCAATGGTAAAAACATTGAGAAACCTACGCGTTTGAGATACATTTTTTAAAACGTGTTCTCAGGGCTGCGAAATTCAGCAGTACGTCACTTTATTGTAATTTACCAAACTCCTCAAATCCTGAAACATGGTCTGAACGTACCCCGGCTCCGAAGCGATGGCTTTAGACAAAACCGAGATCCGAGCCGTAATCTAGATTCCTATCTGTACCAGATAGGGGGCAGCTGTTTTTTTTTATGTGATAGCAGACGAGCAGGCGGATCACCTGATGGTAAGCAATTGCCGCCGCCCATGAACACATGCAACAAGTGCGCTGCTAACCTTTTTTCCCGTCCTCCCCGATGGGCCTCCGGTTCCCTCGCTCACTCGGCGAAACACAGCACAGGAGCTTCTTCACGCCGGTTTTCTGTGAGGCAGTGGTATTACTCCGGTCGAGCCGGCCCATTCATGCCGAAGCATGGCTCCCACAATATTTTCTCAATTCGGTCTGTTACTTTTCTGCTTATTTTTGATTGGGGTTATGATTGTGATTTTGGATATTGCCGATAGTGGTTTTTGAAGGCGGTTTTATTTTTGTTAAAAAAATGTTTTTATACTACTTACCTTATAGGTAGTGACTGCCGTTAAAATAACAAAAAATAAACTTATTTTTTTGACCCACGCGAGTATTATTTGTGGGAGAGCCACGCTTCGGCATGAATGGGCCGGCTCGACCGGAGTGATACCACTGCCTCACAGAAAACCGGCGTGAAGCAGCCCCTGTGCTGTGTTTCGCCGAGTGAGTGAGGGTACCGGAGGCCCACCTGGGGGAGAAGGGGTTAAAAGGTTGGCAGCGCACTTGTAACTCCTCTGGTGTTGTAAGTGTCCATGAGCGGCGGCAATTGCTTACCATCAGGTAATCCGCCGGTTCGTCCTCCTACCTATCATATATACAATACATAAAAAAAAGCTTATTTGTCTTCATTTCAGGTACAGGATGACGGTCCTGCGAAATCTACCGAACCTTGAGAAGCTGGACAACGTTCCTGTCCACCCAGAAGAGGTAAGAACTTGTATAAAGACTCTGCGCTGACTACAAGCTTTTAATCGGCCGATAGTTTGGTCGGCTTCTTAATTAGTATGAAGATGTATGCAGATGCGCACATTACAGTGATTCAGTATCGGCCGATAAAAAAGTTTGATGCGTACGAACCGCCCAACCCGACTAAACTATCGGCCGATACTTAGTACCTAAGTCTATAGTCTCTAATTGAGTGTGGCCTACCCGGGCCCAATCGGGGAGTAGGGGGGTTAAAAGGTTGGGAGCGCACTTATTTGTGACTCCACTGGTGTTGCTGGTGTCTATGGGTGATCCGTCTGCTTGTTTGCCATCTATCAAATAAAAAAGCGGCCAATTGCGAGTCGGACTCGCCCATAAAGGGTTCCTTAGCAGCAAATAACATTTACTGTGCTGTGTTACGTCTAGTGTGTGAGGGTACTGGAGGCCCAATCGGGGGGTTATAGGGGGTCGCCGCCCGTCTTAGGTAGGTGTTCATTTCCATCGTTTTAGTAATGTTAACGCCTCCTTGGTTTTTTTTTATTACAGGATATCTTAAAACTTATCCCCACTTTATGCTAATGTGGGGTCCTTTGACTTAAAAACTATTCATTTCTATCTCTTACTTAGGGGAAAAAATAAGATTGGTGTTATTCATTGGTTTTTCTTTTTTTTTTTGTTGTCAGTCGTGCTTTTTACCATTTACTTTTCTTTATAACCTGTTCTCTTAACCTAGCTTAACATCTTTTTCTTGCTTGGTAGGCCATCATTCAAAGATGGTTCCATTTATAATGTTATCAAATTGACTCAGTGGTTTTGGAAAAAACAACAAAAACCAAAAAAAAATAGTTCAATTGTATAGGTATTCTGGTAGTCTTGAAGTTGGTTTTTTTATTAAAAAAATATTTTTTTTGTATATTTTAGGTGCAAGAAGCCATGCGTCGTGGCATGCACATACCCGACTCAGACGACGAGGGTACCACAGCAGGTAACACAAAGCATACATATGTTTACATAATGAGGTCTATCGCGTGTGTCACCTGCTAGATGGCGTACTGTAGAACTGAGGTCCATCTACACGGTGATTGGTTTATGTGAAATGTCAACATGTCACAAAACAAGCAATTATTACGTTGAAGTTAGAGACCTCAGTCTAAGAGTACGCTATCTAGCGGATTTCTCACACGCGTCAGCCATCATTAATTACCCTACAAAGTGTCAAGAAAGTCATGATCAAACTAATTTTTGGGGAACTAACGAAATTCCCATGTTTCATCACACCTTATGACATAAATAACGACAGTGGCGCCATCAGACTTTTATTGTTGCCGAAAATTCAAACACTTCCGCAATGCATTATTTTAGTATAAACTGTTTGACTCCTTTGATTGCCTAAATTAAATAAAAAAAACCGGCCAAGTGCGAGTCAGGCTCGCGCACAAAGGGTTTCCGTAGCAGCAAATAAAGGTTCAGCCATCGTTTTCAGTGTAAGCACAATAACTTAACCAAAATTACAGTTAAATCAACCTATCTCAAAAACTATAAGAGATACTTTGATCAAACCAAAAATCGTTGAAAGAGTTAATTAGCATGCATCACCTCTATTTTTTTTAGAATTTATACCCCGTAGTTATAAAAATAGAGGGGGGGGGACATACTTTTTACGACTTTGAGAGCTGATATCTCAAAAACCGTTCACTTTAAGAAAAATGTTTTTTAGAAAACTTTATATCATTTTAAAAGACCTTTCCATTGATACCCCACACGGGTATGTACATCGAAAAAAAAAAATTCATCCCTCAGTTACATGTATGGAGGGCCCCACCCCCAATTCTTTTTTTTACTATTTAGTGTCATATTTTTGTAGCGGTTCATACAACACATATTCCCATCAAATTTCATCACTGTAGTACTTATAGTTTCCGAGTAAATCGGCTGTGACAGACGGACAGACGGACAGACGGACAGACGGACAGACGGACATGACGAAACTATAAGGGTTCCGTTTTTGCCATTTTGGCTACGGAACCCTAATAAAAGTAGATAAGAAAAACCGGCCAAGTGCGAGTCGGGCTCGCGCACAAAGGGTTCCGTAGCAGCAAATATAAGATTTTTAAAGGTGTACAATACTGTAGTATATTTTTTGATCTATCTTATAAGGTTCAGCCATCGTTTTCAGTGTAAGCACAATAACTTAACCAAAATTACAGTTAAATCAACCTATCTCAAAAACTATAAGAGATACTTTGATCAAACCAAAAATCGTTGAAAGAGTTAATTAGCATGCATCACCTCTATTTTTTTTAGAATTTTATACCCCGTAGTTATAAAAATAGAGGGGGGGGGACATACTTTTTACGACTTTGAGAGCTGATATCTCAAAAACCGTTCACTTTAAGAAAAATGTTTTTTAGAAAACTTTATATCATTTTAAAAGACCTTTCCATTGATACCCCACACGGGTATGTACATCGAAAAAAAAAATTTCATCCCTCAGTTACATGTATGGGGGGCCCCACCCCCAATTCTTTTTTTTACTATTTAGTGTCATATTTTTGTAGCGGTTCATACAACACATATTCCCATCAAATTTCATCACTGTAGTACTTATAGTTTCCGAGTAAATCGGCTGTGACAGACGGACAGACGGACAGACGGACAGACGGACAGACGGACATGACGAAACTATAAGGGTTCCGTTTTTGCCATTTTGGCTACGGAACCCTAAAAATTGTAAAAAACCGCTTCATTTAAATTGATCTCAAGTTTTTTTGTGCACTTAGCGACATCTATGAGCTAGTGGATGAACTATTTTATGCGGTATACCCACTTCGAGAACCATTATAGTCATTTTGCTATTCGCCAATAGAGGGCGCTATTCGCAATTTTCCTGCTTGTTGCAGTATTTTTATTTAATTTTATTTTTTATTTTACACAAAATCCATAGCTCTTACTTAATGAATAACCATAAACTTAATTCAAATCTTATAGTTAATAGTGCAGTTAAATTATATTTGTGGTACTTATATTTTAAATTCAAAATGCATCGTCTATATCTTTGTGCTGGATATCATAAAACCTGCCGAAAAATTAAAAATTTAACAACACAATAAAAATACTTATGAGTGTTGTTTACTGTGGGTTAGCCAAGCTTCGGCATGAATGGGCCGACTCGATCGGAGTGATAACACGAAGGTGAATCCTCGCAGAAGATCGGCAGCGCCTGCGCAGTTTTATCCAGTGAGGGTACCCGAGTCTCAATTGGGGGGGAAAGGGGTCAAAGGTTGGCAGCGCACTTGTACTCTACTGGTGTTGCAGGTGTCTATCGCTTACCTAGGTGATCCGTCTGCTCGTCCGCCAGCTATCACAAAAACCTAGGTAGTTAGAGGATTGATATAAAAACATACCTATTTTAATTTAAATAAATTTTAATTCTATTCTATTGTATTGTACAGCAGGAGTCGTACGGGCAGTTCCGGCGGCAGCGGTCGTGCGACTCCAGCCCGGAGCGCGAGCCGGAGGCGTTCTACCCGCGTGCGCCCGCGCCGCGCCAGGACCAGGTGAGACCTTGTTCACATTTACACTTTGTACAGTAGTCTCACCGATGTACTGCGCAGAAGACGAATTTAAGGGGCTTACGAATGACACTAGCGCCGCCAACCTATTTACACTGATTGTGGCGAAAATACGATATTTTTTAAGATTGCAAAACATCACAGACTTAGATAAAAGTAAATTGAATTTTTCAAGATGCAATACAATATATAAAACACGCGACAAGTAACAATAATGTCCATTATTGCTAAAAGTGGCCGTATTGATATGATACCTACTTGTTTATATTTATTTACATTTGAAATCATCACTCGTAGTCTTATATTAACTTAATAAGTTGTATGATCGGTATTTTAACATCTTCAAATTTAATGTCATGTTTGATTCCAAATTATAGCTACATCTTTTCATACATACCGGTTGTATCTGTAACCATTTACATCTCTTTTATAACCACTTGTTCAACCAACCATTCTGAACATTTGTTCTATGGCTTTCTGAAATTCGCATGATTAATTTTCAACATTCATACAAAGTCGGTCACGTGTCTTGTTCATTTTGTATGGGGAGTCGAAAAAAAATTCGACGTATTTTCAGAAGCTTTTTGTTCAGAAGGGTTAGTAGACTTATGTAGTTAATGGAATGTAAATGTTCACAGATACACCCTGCATTTGGCATGCATTTCAAATGACCTACTTAGTACATTGTGCGTGTATACTCTGTCAATATAGTTGTGAAATTTATTCTAGAGAAATTATTACGGAGTCCTTCCTTAATCAATCTATGGGCTTTCATTCTCTATGATGTAAGCGGCAGTGGTACAATTAATAAATTTCATGACTTTCTTGATGCATTCATTATGTGTTATGTTTGAAACTTCATTTTCTAACTGAGCTAACCACATTTCCATGTGTGTGTACTAACACGCCGCTCCGCTCGCCCGGACTTTCGCTCGCTCCGCTCACGCCATCGCTCGCTCTGCTCGCTCCGCTCGTCTGGCCACGGACAGGGCAGCGACAGTTCCGAAGCGGGCCCCGAACCGCCGCCTGCGGCTGAGCCGCCGAAACCTGAACCTCAACAGGTATTGTGGGTTGCTATGTCTTGTTAAAGGGTGTTCCAAAAATTTTAACTTCTTTGAAGTTGTAATTTTTTGGACATCCTTATCTCTCGTTATTGTCACCATAATCGTTATTAACTGCACGCTTTATCGAATTTAATTTAATTTATTTATTTTAGTTTTCAAGTTGTTACTTATTTGCTCCAAATAAAGATTTTCTAAAGATCTAACGATCAAAGTTCCAAAACAAAATTTATTTTATAATTATATTCTTTTTTACCCATTAGTCAAGTCGGTTTCCGTCTGGTACAGACAGCCACACATCAGATTACCATAATCTGTTAAATTTCCTCAGTTGATATTTAACTTAATTATACTAAGATGAGAGTCGATTTTATAAATTTTTACAGTTCTGTATACTTACTTTGATGGCTAGCTGTACGTACATCTTCTTCTTTGAGTGACCTTCTAACGAAGGTTGGCGATCACAATGGCGACTTGAACCCTTGACACAGCTGCTCTAAACGGAGAACGGGTGCTTTTATTGTACCACTGGCGTAGGTTTTTGAGCCAAGAAGTTCTTCTTCTCCCTGGGCTCCTCTTTCCTTGGATAGATAGATAGATAGATACTCTTTATTTCACAACACATTACAGAACTTAATGCTAATAGTAATTTACAAATACAATATCGGCGGCCTTATCGCTAATAGCGATCTCTTCCAGACAACCTTTGGGTAGAGGAATAATGCAGCGAATTAATAAGGGGTAAGGCAGTTGGATCTTTTGATCAATGTGAAAATCTTATACGTATATGAGCTGGTTAAACGTTAGTGTCTGTTTTGTCTGAAGTGACAAAGTGTTGATGTGGTCTCGTGTTTCAGTGCCCGGCGTCGCCGACGCGCCGCGCGGCGTCCCCGGAGGCGGACGAGCGCTACGAACATCCCGCCATGACGCGCTCGCAGTACGACGTGAGTACCACCCACCCCTATACAACACTATACTAGATACGGTTATAGGGAAATATACAAGTGTATCTGTAAATATCCCTTTAACCACGTCTTCTACCAACCATTCTGAACGACATTTGTTTCACGTATCAACAATTAAAAAAAATATCATGACGTAGACTCTTTACCGATACACCCTGTATGTCATTAGTGGTGCTGCTGTTGAACACTGCCTATAAATATATACATGATCATACCGTATTTTTTTTAGTGTGTGAAAGTTATCACATTGAATAATGATTTGAGATTTATAATATCGTAAATTAAAAAAATCTTTATTTTTCTTGCTGTTTAGCAAATTTTAGTTAAACTGTTTGATAGTGGCGCCACTCATGCTGAATATTACAAAGTAATTCACGATCTGTCACTTATTATTGGAATAACAAAGCTAACGAACATACAGTATGTTTTAAAATTTGCATTATTTTCAAAATCACTGTTAATTCACCCTTAATTTTAACTCAAAGTTTAATGAAAACACATACATATTATGTAGCCTATAATGAATGTAAAATCTAGGAAGTTAAAATGTGTGCTTAAGTTATAATTTTATTTATTAGTTACAATTCATTAGCTGTAGGGTCACTATTAGTTCATGAAGCTTAGTTCCATTATATCATGCTGTCACCTGAGATGATCTGACAGACGCATGTGACTCCATTACCATTAGTTTAAACTTGTAGGCTTTTTTAGGCGCTCCACAAGGATCAGTTCTCGGCCCCACATTATATTGTTCAATAACTTCACATTAGATTCTTCTTTTAGTTAAAATAAACATAATTTGTCAGCCGTAAAGTTTTATTTCTTAGTTTTTTAATGTTGGCTCAGTATATTGGCTCACTATTGCCTGATGGTAAGGTAAATGAATAATGTGGTAAATTCTATTTGGCTTATCGACGTAATTAAGCATGTTATTTTTACCACTGTTTACGGGATTTAACATTTAATTTAAGGTTAGCTTGAAATGAGTGCGTATTATTTATTTATTTAAAACTTTATAGCACAAAAACTTCGTACAATAGGCGAACTTAATGCTAAGAGGCATTCTCTACTAGTCAACCCTTTGGGTCAAGCAGAAAGTACAAAGGTGCGGCGAAAAGGAGGACTTTAAGTTATTATGTTCAATGAGAATAAGTACTTATTTTGTATTCATGTCTGTTTGTAATAGATCTCCTTTTTTGGATTACATTATTTCCTCTACAAATGAGAGGGGGGTAGCAGTGTATAGTAATATTAAGTGTTCGTATTGAGTTTGTATGTGAGAGGTAAGTTTGGTTCCAGCCGCGCTCGCCGCGCTCGCCCGACGCGCCGCTGCGGCACTCGCTCTCCGCGCACAGCGTTAAGGTGATGCACCCATACATGCTCCATACAACGCTCATACAACCACACAAAGCAGTCATTCAAATCTATAGAACTCCAGATAACTGCCACACTACTCCATACATAGAAAAGACATTTGCCCAACCATAGTTGACTGCTCCATACAACACTCATACAACTACACAAAGCAGTCATTCAAAGGAGTTGTCCCATTATGGGTTGGGTCTATGTACGCTAAATTAAAAATCGGAGAAAAAATTGGTTATTACGAGAAAAATACAATGAATTCCATATAATGCACAGTTTCGTGGTTATAAAATAAAGAAAATGATCATTTTTCAACGTTTACCAATGACAAGACGCGTGAGACGACGGTGACCAAAGACAAAAAAAGCAACTGTCAATGTCAATGTCTGTCAATGTGACGTTAAACGGTTTGGTTTTTTAGGGTTTTTTGGATAGTTTTCATTTCTTAGTCTGTGGTTTGTTCCGTCAAACGTCAGACAGATAGACAAACGTCAAACGTCATCGAATTCGTAATGTCAGTCAATAGGTAACCAACATTGACAACCATTTTGTTGTGTTGCAATCCTTTGCTAAAATAAATTGTTCCTTCCAAAAAACAACGC
This sequence comes from Cnaphalocrocis medinalis, assembly GCA_014851415.1. Classification (NCBI taxonomy): domain Eukaryota; kingdom Metazoa; phylum Arthropoda; class Insecta; order Lepidoptera; family Crambidae; genus Cnaphalocrocis; species Cnaphalocrocis medinalis. The sequence continues at coordinate 6,868,337 of CM026301.1, read as the reverse complement.
TACAATAGAGAAATTGGATGGTCAAAACTATTCTTCATATAATTCTCTATATTTTGGTATAGGGTACGTATACCACGCCCAGACTCCATACATTCTGGGACAACTCCTTTATAGAACTCTAGATAACTGCCACGCTACTCCATACATAGCAAGAAACAAAAGACATTTGGCCAACCATAGTTGACACATACAAATCAGCTTTACCTACACTACCCTTACACATTATATAGGTACGTACATGAGCACATATTGTTAGAAAAATGTTAACGCAAACATCCTTTTTAGATTTTTTTAAAGTAATCTGTATAGTCTATGGACTACGCTCTCTTGTCTGTAGTCGACGACACATCATGTTGTTGAAAATCTTTTAATTAACTAATTCCTGGTTTCCTGCTTGCCACATTCTCCTCCAATCCATATTTCATTCAATTTCCTCATACATAATCCATACAGCAGCTTCTATATAAAAAATTCGACCTTTAAAAACACCCATACAATATTCGCAATGAGTCATATAGCTTCTAAACAACATCTTCCATACAAGTTGTACGACTCATTTACATATTGACTCATACACGACGTATTCTAAAAACATCCATACAATTGTCGTCGCACAAAGCTATCCTTCAGGATTTATTTTTATGATATGTCCCATAAGATTCGTACAACCCATACAGTTCATACATTACTATAAATACTATTCAAATTGTACTTCAGTACTTACACTCGCCAAATAAAATAGACGACCCGTTTAGCGCAATGGTTTGAGCGCCGGTTGAGACGTAAGGGTCGCGGGTTCGATTCCCGCACCGACACAAATGTTTGTTGATGAAACAGATATTTGTGTTGGCTCTGGGTGTCTGTGGTTCCTTCGTTGTTTCTGGTTTCCATAGCACAAGGGAACACCTTAGTTTGGGACCAGGACAATGTATGTGATGTTGTTTCAATTTATTATTATTATTTATAAAATAATGCACTAAGTACACAGCCTTACTAACACACACAACGTGCTTCGCTTCTCATCCATGTATGACACTGTAATTCCATGTAATTTGTAGATGTTTGCTGTAAATATTGCATTGAAATTCATACAAAAAAATAGTCTAATCAGTACCTATAATTATTGACAGTTATTACTCTCTTACACAAAACGTGGTCTAAAGTTAGTCTTGTTTTAAAATTGATGCCTCCTTATTATACTCTGGAGATTAGAAGTAAAATTACTAAAAATCATAATAATTTTAGTCATCCATACTAATACTGTAAATGGGAAAGTGTCTCTATCTGTATGTTTGTCTTTCTCTCACGGCAAAACGGAGCGACGAATTGACATGATTTTAAAAGTGGAGATAGTTGAAGGGATGGAGAATAACATAGGGTACTTTTTGTCCCTCCATGCTACCCCGAACCTAACCCGAACAAAAGCTAGTAGTTTATAAATCCAGACTAACTTTCGACCATTTTTTGTAAGGGAGATGATGTCACTTTATTTGTCCCTTTCATAAAAGTGAGGACATTTTCAGCTGGAATATTTTTATTTTATGTGATAGAGATTTAGGTGGCAGACGAGCAGACGGATCGCCTGATGGTAAGCGAATACCGCCGCCCATAGACACCTGCAACACCAATAGTCAATATTGCAATCAGTTATATTTAACGCGAAAATGTTATTTATAAAACATTGTGATGCCATTAGTTATAATACTGAACGCCCCGTTGGTCCAGTGGCTTAAGTCCGGCCGTGATCTCGGGGTCCCGGGATCGGATCCCGTGTCGAACAAAAAGTATGTTTCGAATTCTCCGAACATAGCTTAGGTATGTGATCACCGCACCGCATTAGGCAAGCGTGGTGATTAAGCCTAACCCCATCATAGTAGCGATGACTTGATTTCTATGATGGAGGCCCTTGCCCTGCAGTGGGACAGTATATGCTGACCCTTACTCACTATGTTGTCGATCCTGCGCAGGAGTACGCGTACGGCAGCAACGGCGAGTGTCGCTACAGCGCGCCGCTCGCGTCGCCGCCGCACCAGTACCACGACCCCTACTACGAGCGACCGGAGAGGTAAGACCGTTGTTGCAAGCTAGCACGTGGTGCGCCGTGCTTTCAACAGATGGCGCTGTTACAACGCGCTAGTAAGAGGTATCCCATGAAAACAATACTTGTCAAAAAGAGCCATGTAATACCAAGTCGGTTATTATTAATTTATTCAGCCCCTTTTAACGCAGTATTTTATATTTCACAAGTACAGTGGCCAGCACATCAAGTTACTACAATCTGTCAAATTTCCTCAGTTGATATTGAACCTAACACGTTTGACATAAAAGTGAGTTTCGTTTGAAGAAATTTGACACATTGTAGTAACTTGATGTGCTGGCCACCGTACATAATACCTACATAATATTCTTAATTATACTCTGATTCATAATCATGTAAAGTACCTAAACTGACAGATGTCAATATGTCATCCCCATACATTATCACTCAATTGACACATGCAAAATGTCAAAATGCATAGAAACTTGTCATTGACATCTGTCAGTTTACTTTACATGATTATGAATCAGAGTATAATTACCTACTCAGTGAGATTGCCAATCCAAAGCGTGGTGATTAATCCAATCATAGTAGCGATGACTTGAATTCTATGATGGAGGCCGTTGCCCTACAGTGGGACAGTATATAGGCTGATACTTTCATCATTAGCAACCCACACTCGTCCACAGCTGGGCATAGGTCTCCCCTAATGCACGCCACCGCTCCCGATTTTCAACCACTCTTATTCAGCCCACTCCAGCCAGCCGTCGAATGCCATCATCCCATCTTGTCGCAGGGCGTCCAACACTACGCTTACCGAGTCGCGGTCTCCACTCAAGGACTTTACGGCTCCAACGGCTGATACTTATTACTTATTATTTGTTCCTATTTCCAGATCGGAGTCGTACCAACAAGTACCGCAGCGCTCCGGCGAGCCGTGGGAGCGGGACAGGGAGAGCGCGCGCGAGCGGGACAGGGAGTACCCGTCCGCCGTCATGGCCGAACACCGCGGGTTTACGAGGAGGCCGGTGGCCAGGGTCAGTGCCCAGCGTATATCTTTTTAGGGTTCCGTAGGCAAATGGCGAAAACGGAACCCCTATGGATTCGTCAAGGTTGTCTGTCACATCCATTTTTTTTCCGAAACTTATTTGTGTGCCGTGGCCGACTGCGCCAAATTTAATTTCATAATCAATGGTACGGAACCCTTTGTGCGTGACATGCACTTTGCCGGGTTTTTTTTGGTAACCCAGGAGAAATTACTACCGACCATTTTGTACAGCATTAATTTGTTCTATGAACTTTGGAAATTCGCACTCATCGCAAAATAACTTAACTTTTATACGAAGTCGATCACGTGACTTGGTCATTCTGTAAGGGAGTCGAAAAATATTTCCGATGTATTTCGAAAAGTGGTAGAACGAATGTTGTTCAATATGGTTGTTAGATAACAAGATACACCCTGTTAACACAAAATACTAAGCTTAGTTTAGACTGCCAAAGCTAACACGGCATTAACACCTTGTTTGTATCTTCATCACTTGCTGAAAACTCGAAAAAAAAACATTAATAAACAATTAAGGGTTGCGGGTTCGATCCCCGCACAGTACAAACATTTGTGTGCATGTATCTATCTATACTAATATAATAAAGCTGAAGAGTTTGTTTGTTTGTTTGTTTGTTTGTTTGTTTGTTTGAACGCGCTAATCTCCGAAACTACTGGTGCGATTTGAATAATTCTTTTTTGTTGGATAGTCCATTTATCGAGGAAGGCTATAGGCTATATTAAGGGGGTTGTAAGGGGTTAAAAGGGGGGTAAAAAGTTACTTTTCCACGCGGACGAAGTCGCGGGCGGCCGCTAGTGTATTATAAGTATGTATTTACAAAAGAAAAGTATTATACGTAGGTATATATTTGTAATTCCACTGTTGGTTCTGATATCTGTAACACAGGTGCTTGAGCTACCTATCTCAGAGTCAGACCAATGTATGTGATGTAGTGAAATATTATATTACCTACTAGCGGCCGCCCGCGACTTCGTCCGCGTGGAAAAGTAACTTTTTACCCCCCTTTCAACCCTTTACAACCCCCTTTTCGCAATAAAAAGTAGCCTATGTTCTTTCTCAGGGTCTAGATTATCTGTTTACCAAATTTCATTTAAATCCGTTGAGTAGTTTTGGCGTGAAAGAGTAACAGACAGACAGACAGAGTTACTTTCGCATTTATAATATTAGTATGGATATATTTAAAATCTATAATGAATATGTCTGTGTCTTCCAGAATTCAAACTTACTGTCTGCAGTGCTGTGCCTGGTGAAGGAGCTGGACTACCCCAGCCTCGAGGTCGCCGAGATGGCCGTCAGGTAATAACACGTATAGTCCGAGGCGAGAAAGTGTAGTTATGACCTTGAGTGCGCAGAAACCAATTTTGGTAGAAAGTCTTCTTTTTTACAAGTGCGTAAAATAACGGTCATCGCTATACTTTCGTGCCTCCAGCTATACGTACAGCTGACGGCATGAAAGAATAGCGACGACCGTTAGTTTGCGCACTTGTAAAAACCCGGCTAAAAATAATTATTTTTCGATAATTTTAAAAACCAATTTTTGGATTATCAGTATACACCACTCCGCCAATTTTCGTGGCAATCGGTGCAGAAACAGCGGAGAACGAGCCCAGGACATACAGACGGACAGACATGACGAAACTATAAGGGTTCTTAGTAGACTTTTTTTTTTTTGCTTGGCAACACTACCGCTAACATCTGATCGAGATTGCTCCGACTAAAATTTTGTGATTTATATTGTTTAAACGTTTAAATTGTCCATAGATCGTCACTATTATCATAACAATAGTAATATAAGGTGTTTTTAGAAATATTTAGTGCATAACAGAGTGTTATTATCAGTGATTGAGTGTATACGGCAGCCGGCTAACGGTCGATGACCTTGCGTCTTTTGACATTTGAAGTTAGTAATATCTTGTGAATCATTATTATCTCTTTATTATTGATCTATTACCAATTATTTGCGACTAAATAACTAGAAATAGCTCGAAGTGTATTTAATACAGTGACTTATTCACTTTCGCGAAGAGGTTAGTCTTGAATTGACGTAACCTACTTTCAGTGTTCAAACTACTTTCTGATATTGTTTACTTACTTAAAACGTAGATATGAACAGAATGACCACACGTAGCATGGCCTGTGCTCGCCAGGAAGAGAATAAACTCGAACTCGTTTCGAAGCAACTCGACCAGGCTTTGAAGCAATTGCAGGCAGTCAGAAAGTTGAATGAACATTTGGATAGGGAAAGAGATGATAATGAGGCGGAACTATTGAAAGCATTCGAAAATAATAATAAGATTAAGAAAGAAATGGCTGAGTTGCACACTGAAAACACATTGTTAGTCGACGAGCGAGACCGACTGTTATCCATCATCGACCGGTTCAAGGAATGCAGTGAGGAGTACACCCAGGGCCTCAATCGTATGTCAGTCCTGGAGCACGAGTTACAAGAGGCCCACCATACCATAAGCCACCTCCAATCCGAAAAACTGGACATTTCCACTTCCCAAACCCAATGTCTCTTTGATGAGTTAGTAGGTAGTGCGCCCAGCCATTTGTCTGCTTCGGGTAACAGTGATCCCTTTACCATAGATCTTACTTGTGATGACACCTTAAAATCCAATAATAAAGAGAGACTAGGTACCTGCAGCAGAAATAAATTAAAAAAATATGTTAGAATAAATAGGTATATTAAAAAGACCCAGAAATTAGTTAAGAAACAAAAATGCATTTTTAATAATGTGAAATGTATTAAGCAAAGAAGACAACTAGGTGATGAATTAGATATGTATGCGTTATTGATAGAAAATAATATGATAAATCATGAAAATAACATTAAAAAATTTCAATCTGAAATACTAAAGCTTGAGGAGTCATTGATAAACATGACTCATAAATATAATTCAACTAAAAATGAGTATGGGGAGCTGATGCTTGCAATGCAGGACCTTTTAAACCCCTCCAATGAAGATAGTTTAATGCCAAGCGGTACTCCATCCAAGGATCAGTCCTCCACTACTCATAGTACATATAATAGCCATAAGTTCACAAATTGTAATCTCAATAGTTCCGCACCCAAAAGCATGACCAATACACCCCCTGTAAACGGTAATATTGTTATGTATAGTGACGAGTTGGGAAAAGATATGGGACACCTTCTTACTACCAATGGACAATCTTTGATCAATCATTGTATACCGGGTGCCACACTTTCCGATATCATGAATAAAATAATAAAAACAAATTTTCACAATGAAACCACATTAATAATTATGGTGGGAAATAGAGGAAGTGTAAATAAAAATATTTTATCCAACTACCTTGATTCTCTTACTAGGTTAAATGTTAAGCAAATTGTAATATTTACACTTCCCTATAGTAACAGCTTGCCACAAGTGGAAAATAATCATAGGTATAATATAAATATGACATTACATACTTTGACATATAATGTAAATAAAATTCATGTTATTGACATAAATAATTATATTAAAAAATACTTTTATTTGACGAAAGATAATTACTATCTTAATAAACACTATAAACGACTAATAGCTATTTCGCTATCTTATTATTTAGATTGTTCAGCCAAAAATTTGGCTACCATACCTGCTCCTATTGAGCAGAAAAAACCTGACATGTGTAATCAGACATTGGAATTAGTTCCAAGTAATTTAAATGTGATTTTGAGACAATAGAGAATACCTCTTGCAAATTAGATTTAGGGACAAAGGGGAAGTCTAATAATTTAAATATTATTCATCAAAATATACAGGGCTTCTCCGGTAAAGAACTGGAATTGGAACTTTTTTTAAATACAATGAATATACATGTCCTCTGTGTAACTGAACACTGGTTGAGGCAACATGAACTTATTATTAATATTGATAATTATACAGTCATAAGTGCGTTCACAAGAAAGTCGGCTATTAGAGGTGGGTCACTTATTTTGTTGCACAATACATTAAAAGCAAAGGAACGTAAAGATATAGTCGCACTTTCAACTGAACGAACTATTGAACTATCCTGTGTAGAGATTGAACGGTTTATCATTATTTGTGTATACAGACCTCCTTCTGGTAACTATCATGACTTTGAATCTGCCATGGAAGATGTATTGAGGAAAGTAACTAATTGCAACAAGCAAGTAATTGTATGTGGGGATTTCAATATTAACCTATTAGAAAACAGTCAAAGCTCGGGTATGCTTCTGAATCTATTTAAATCTTTTAATTTGCGCCACCTTTTTGTTGAACCTACACGCGTTACCCCCACTTCAGCTACTTGCATTGATAATATTTTTTGTAACTGTAAGGTAATTGAAAAATCAATAATTAATTTTGTCAATTCTGACCATACGGGACAGATAGCTGTTTTTGAACACCGTCATGCAACTGCTCCCTCCGTTTTTGTCTATAGGCCAATCACCACCAGTCGTGTGGAAAAATTTAAGGGAAATGTTGAACACAAGGTTTCCCTGATGCAAGCTGGTAAGAACAGTAATATTGATGAGCTGTACAATACTTTATTTAATGTCATTCAAAAGGAATTTGAAATAATTTTTACAAAGAAAAAAGTCCAAGTAGATAACACTAAAACTAAATTTAGTGATTGGGCTACCAAAGGCATCTTTAAAAGTAGACGCACTTTATTCAAATTATATGATACTAAAGCAAACACGAATGATCCTCAAATAATTGAATATGTTAGAAACTACTCTAAACTATTTAAAAAAGTATGTGCAATGGCAAAGGCTAATTACTTAAAAGAAAAAATTAGAAATTCTAGTAATAAAATAAAGACCACTTGGAATATGATTAATAAAGAGACTTGTAAAAATACTACTCAAGATCACAAGTACTCTCTAAAAATTGATAATAAACAACTTAATGAGGATGTTGAAGTGGCAAAGGCGTTTGAATCCTTCTTCTCTAATGTACCCCTTATTACTACTAGTCATTTAAATTCTAGCCCTCAGCTTGCTTATTGTCATCTTCGATCGAGTGTAGATGAGTGTTTAACTTCTTTTAGTTTCCACCACATCAACTCGGAAACTATACTTAAAACTTTTAAAGATATAAATATAAAGAAAACAGAAGATTTGTGGGGTATATCAGTAGAAATATTAAGAAATATAATAAACATTATTGCCCCTTATTTAGCTGTTATATTTAATGAATGCGTAGATATCGGTCAATTTCCAAATTTGATGAAATATAGCAAGGTTCTACCACTGTTCAAATCAGGTGATAGAAGTGACCCATCTAATTATAGACCGATATCCATCCTACCAGCCCTTAGTAAAATATTTGAAAAAATTATATTCAATCAATTATTGGGTCATTTTAATCTCAATAAATTATTACATAATAAACAATTTGGATTTACTAAGGGCAGATCTACTACTGATGCAGGAGTTGCACTCATCAAGCACATTTTTGATGCATGGCAAAATAAGCAAGATGCTGTAGGTATATTTTGCGACCTTTCTAAAGCATTTGACTGCGTTAATCACCAAACATTATTAATGAAGCTAAAGCATTACGGTCTCACAGACAGCTCTTTGAGCTTAATACGGTCATACCTAAGTGATAGAATTCAAAAAGTCAATGTTAATGGAATTGACTCTTCCGGTGCCCTCTTACACATGGGAGTGCCCCAGGGCTCGATATTAGGGCCCTTACTGTTTATTATATATGTAAATGACCTTCCTTACCTTACTAAAGACTTGTGTGACATAGTATTATTTGCAGATGATACTTCTTTAATTTTTAAAACTAATAGACAGAAAGATAACTTTGACGATGTAAATAATGCTCTCACCCAAGTGCTAAATTGGTTCACTGTAAACAATTTGCTTCTAAACGCTAAAAAAACTAAATGTGTTAAATTTACATTGCCCAACGTAAGACAGGTCAGCACTAGGATCAATATGAACAATGAAGATGTTGAAGTTATTAATTCTACCGTATTTCTGGGCATTAGGTTAGATTCAAAATTACAATGGGGCCCTCATATTGCAGCTCTGGCTGGAAGACTCAGTTCAGCTGCATATGCAGTCAGAAAAATAAGACAACTGACCGATATTGAAGCAGCAAGACTTGTATATTTCAGTTATTTCCATAGCGTCATGTCTTATGGTCTACTCTTGTGGGGAACTGCGGCTGACATTCAAGCCATATTTGTGCTACAGAAGCGAGCCGTCAGAGCCATATACGGACTTAGACCACGAGACTCGCTTAGAAATTTGTTCAAAGAAATCAACATCTTAACATTAGCATCACAGTATATTTTTGACTGTATAATGTATGTTTATAAAAATCTCAATTTATTACCGAAGAAATCTGATAAGCATAGCCTAAACACCAGAAATAAACACAAACTTGCTGTTCCAAATCTCAGACTTCATAAAATTGGTAATTCATTTGTCGGAATGAGCATTAAAATTTTTAACAAATTACCACAAACCCTTGTTGATTTACCCATATATAAATTTAAATCTAAAGTTAAATCTTATTTGATGGCAAATGCCTATTATACAATTGAAGAATACCTAAATGACAAGAATTTGTGGAAATGATAAACTGTTCACCTACACAGTGTTATGTATTATGAAATTTAAATTTTATTTAATTCTTTAAAAATTTTATGATAACAAATTTGAAAAGATTAAGTTCTACTGAGTTTCTTGCTGATTCTTCTCGGTAGAAATTGACCTTCCGAATCAGCAGTAGATTATAAAATTTGACATTCATAAATGTTCTGTAAAGGACTTAAATTGAATAAAGTGATTTTGATTTGATTTGATTGATTTGAACTCTAAAAAGAAGACTTTCTATTTAAAATTGGTTTCTGCGCTCTCAAGGTCAACGCTATTGTTTCAAGCCGCAGACTATACTTACTTTGAATTTTCACCTTGTATTATAACTAGCTATTACCCGCGTCTTCGTCATGCCTAAGCGTGGCTTTTCCCTTTTCATCCCGTAAGATGGATTATATGTTTTTAAACTTTCGCGTTGCATGATACAAGTACTTTATATAAACGGGACTAAACGACTTGACATGACATGATACAAGTACTTGATATAAACTTTATTAGAATTTAGTTGTTATTATTTGTTGTTCTGGCTGGTGACTCCCTCTCTACCTCAATGATTTCCACAGAAAACCAGTGTCATGGCTATCCGCCGTGACAAAACAGCTGAGTGGAATCCATTTTGGTGACACGTCACGTAAAATGTCACATTTGTTTTTTTTTTTATTGTTGTATTTTTCTTTTGCTTTATGTGATTGTGTTAACCAAATAAAATTTTATTCTATTCTATTCTATTCTAAACGCAACGAGATATAAAATAAGTAGGATTATAGCACTTACTGCTTGCCGTTTCGACTGCGTTACAACAGCCGCGGTCACAAGCGGACTGCTTCGCTGCGTGGTTCGCAGTAAGTGCTATTTAATGTAGGTACTTACTTATTTTAAATCTAGTCGCTTTTAGTCCCGTTTATATCAAGTATTTGTTAAGATGGATTGTTAATAAGTAGTGATGTCGACGACCCGTTTAGCGCAATGGTTTGAGCGCCGGTTGAGACGTAAGGGTCGCGGGTTCGATTCCCGCACCGACCCAAATGTTTGTTGATGAAACAGATATTTGTGTTGGGTCTGGGTGTTTGTGATACCTTCGTTGTTTTTGGTTTCCATAGCGCAAGGGAAAACCTTAGTTTGGGACCAGGACAATAGATAGATAGATACTCTTTACTGCACAACACATTACAGAACTTAATGCTAATAGTAATTTTCAAATACAAAATCGGCGGCCTTATCGCTAATAGCGATCTCTTCCATACAACATTTGGGTGGAGGAATAATGCAGCGTATTAACGAGTATGTACGGACAGCAGCACATCAGGTTACTACAATGTGTCAAATTTCCTCAGTTGATATTGAACCAAACACGTTTGACATAAAGGTGAGGTTCGATTGAAGAAATTTGACAGATTGTAGTAACCTGATGTGCGGCTGTCTGTACAATGACAATGTATGTGATGTTGTCTCAATTTATTTATTTATTTATGTTGTCGTCAGATGCCGCATGGACGAGCTCGCCAACAGCCAGTGACCCAGCGCGGGCGCCGCGCCGCCGCCGCAGCCCTAGCGCCGCGCGCGCAGTGACGTCACCGCCCTGCGCCGACGCACACCAACAAGTACACAAACACTTTTACAGTTCTTAAACTTGCGTTTGAACGCGGTGAAGTGATTGTGATATGAATGTTTTTTATGAAAATTGCGGAACTTTAAAAACTATTTAATATGCGTCATGTATTTTACGTTTCTAACGCGACAGTTGTGATAAATGGAAAGTCGAGGTATAATGCGTCAAAAAAGTCTTGAAAATGAATATTTGGGAAACTAACGGAATTCCCATAACCAGTGGGGTTGCCATACCCTATAATTTAAGCGGCAGTGGCGCCAATTATTAATTTCATGACTTTATTGACACATTTTAAGTAAGCGTCGTGTCTGTAGTTAAGTGGATTGGTTAGAATAAACCAGATCACAAATGACGACTGCTCGTACAAAATAACCAATGGAAACGAAGTTGGATCTCATGCCTGTAAGTTTTTCTTCTGGTTGATTGTTATTTAGCATCAATTGTTATGCAATGAAATAAATCAATAGATGGCGTTACTGCGATGGCAGGTCCAACTTTCTTGATATTCGTTATTTGGTACTTGACTTTAAAATTTGACAAACCAATCCACTTGTTGGACCTGACGTTTACCTATCGCCATTTTCTATTCGCCAAAACCATCATTCATAATTGGATTTGGAATAATATTAGTATTCGTCTCGCTTTAAGTCGAAATTAAATCAATATTCACCCCTATATAAGTACATATACTTTGTAAAGATACTTCTATATCACAATAACTTGCCTTCATAAAACAATAGTGTATCGTGTGGGGGCGAGGGCTCGGCGTACTCCGCTATGCGAGGAGGACACGCCCGCCTAACAAAGTAACGACACTGTCAGACAAACAAAATGGACGCTAACCGCCATCTTGTTGGATTCTCAAAACAAAATGGCCGCCTATAAGTTGCCAGTTGGTGTAATCTTGCCCATGCCATATTGATTTGAAACTTGTGACTAATTTGATGAGAATGTTTAAAAAGCGATTTTTAAAAATGGATGGAAAGTAAATATAAAATGTAATACTTAAATCTATTGTGAATATGTTTTCTATTATTATAATGTAAAATTTATATAATTTCATCTAAAGAGTGTGCTTATTTCACATTTTATAGATACATTCCATTCTGCATTTTTGGATTTTGTTATATATTTGAGGATTCAACAATTTAGTCCGAGAAATTGTTTGTTTTATAAGATTGTAACGGAATAAAGATCTACAAAAAGCAATCTCTAATAATATGTTTTTGTTAACCGTGGATCATTTTAATGTTTTAATAAGAATTTTTGTATAATTGACAATGAAACCGAATGTTTTCGAGGTAAAGTATTGTCTCAATAAAGTGTCGTGTGGAAGCTGTTTATATTATGTTAAACATGAGTATTTTGAGTTATCTGACTTAACATAAAGGCAGGTAAGTTCTATTCTATTCTTTTTGGACGGAATTATGCCTTCACTAAAACGAATACGGTAAATAAATACTTTTATTTATTTAAAACTTTATTGCACAAAACTTCGTACAATAGGCGAACTTAATGCCAAAAGGCATTCTCTACCAGTCAACCTTTGTCAGTCAACTTTTGTTGCAAATAAAAATATATACGGACCTTGATATTACCTACAGAATGCAGCCCAATACCTATAGACACTCTTTATTGCACAGCAAACAAAACTATATTATAAGCTAGGTATACAAAATTCAGTGTACAACTCCAGCGTTCTTCTCGCTGGGATCTCTTCCATTTGGTGACTGTACCTGTGTTGAAAACGGCTACTCAATTGTAGATAAGTACTGTATTCAAATGTTGAAGTTAACAACAACACGTATCAATATTAATTTGACGATTGTCGAGAATTCCGTCAGCTAGGTAGCCTAATTAGGGTGCCTAAATCGTCTAGAGACCCCTAGGTTAGGTACTCTCGCGAATTAATGTACTCCCATCGCCATCATTGGTGTACCTATGTAAGAAGCTGGAAGTTATCCAGGATATTTTTAGCTTTTCTTTTTCAACTGTTCACGCGTAACCCTTCTCCACGTCAGTCCTTACAGTATCACTGTAGAGTGGTGGCAAATTGCCGGCTTCCCGCGTAGGCCCTCGTTGTGAGTATCCACTCCCTCCTTCTTGAAGATGGTGCACGGTGCCCACATAGCTTTTCTTCCGTGCAGGCGTCAGTGCGGTGATCCGTTTACCCGCATCTGCCGTTGGTCTTCGCGCTCTTACAGTAGACTTTCGGGTCGCCGTACAGCTGACATTTCGTGCAGCATGTCACCTTTTCGTGGTCGTCCACCCGGCATAAGTCCCACGACAGGTAGATTTTCGCGGCCCAGCAGCTCCTCTGTTTTTTTTCTATAACTTAGGTCCACGCCACCGTCCGTCTGCTTGTCTTTTTTTTTCTGGATATTGCTTTAATTTTCAGCTGTTCACGCGTAACCCTTCTCCACGTCAGTCCTTACAGTATCACTGTGACGAGTGGCCTGCCGGCTCTCGGCGAGGCCGTTAGGTAAGTATCCGTGTCGGGCTTGTTGAAGCGGCTTGGTGTCTTCCGTGACTCCTCGTCCAGAAGATTGTGCCGCCGAACAGTGCCACATTGGCTAGTGGGCATTGTTGTCCACACCGGTGACGACCCGTCGTCCTCGCAGGTTGTTCAGCATTGTTGACACAAGTTCTTCTTTTGGCAGTTCTTTTCAGACTTGCAGTCCACGTTCTTTGCAGTCCACGTTCTTGTGGCCTAGCTCGACGCATTTGCCGCAGATTGTCTCTTTCGCTCGGCAGCTTGTTTGCCAGTTGGCAAGGTTTCTGAAATTCACGCGTCTGGTGGAGATATGTAGTTGGTCTACGTTGGACTACTGGCCGTAAAGGAAGTTGCAGGTTGGCCCTCCACGTTTTGTAATGTGAGATCCCGGGAGAGGATAAACTCCTCCATGGCCCGCCTCTTTCCGTCCTCGGTTCTCCCTCTGCCGGTTGACTGCGCGGAGCTAGGGGCTGGGCGACGCGTGACATTTCACGGGCGGTCACTAGCTCGGCTTCAAGGCGCTTTATTGTAAACCTTACCGACGGCTGAGGCGGCTGTGGTCCTTCGCTTCGTGCAAGCGCGACGAGGCGGGATTTCCTCCGATGAGGTGAGTGGGCGCTTTTCGGGTGCGTCCCCAGACGGGGTTGGGCAGCGCGGGGTTGCCGGCGGGCTTCGCTCGTCCTGCTCCTCCATCCCAAAGTGCACATACACAGTTGAAAACGTCAGGTAATCAGGTCACGCGAAAACAGAGTCAATGGTGAACATTCGTTTAGCACGAATGTCCGCTGAAAAGAAAAAACCCAAAGTCACAAAGGTGACCGGTCTTTAGGCCTTCGGATCTGACAACGGTTTGCTGTTTCCCTTCGGCAGGACCACCAGTCTCCCTGTTTTTCCACTCTGACGGAAACACACCCTCTCTTATGCAGGCTGAATACATGTGTAGCATTTCTTCGCCACTCACTCTCCATGCACGTTTAATTATCCGGGCTGTGAGTCCGTCCAGTCCTGGTGCGGTGTTTGGCAGTTCCTTAATCACCCGTGCAAGCTCCTCCTGACTGGGTAAGGAGCGAGTCCCTGCCACTGGGAATGCATGCCGCGGCAATTCTCACCCGGCGATGGTAGACACTGTCCTGCCCTGAGTCGTCGTCCGGGCACAGCGCGCGCAACAGGCCAGTCATGGTTTCCTCTGCGTTTTCTGCGTGTCCCTCCAGAAGTTTGGTGCCGAACAGAACGTTCGGAGGAGGTCGTACTCTGCCTGAAGCGGCACGGTACGCCAGCCCCCATGGGTCTTCGTTACCTGAGTCGGCAACTGTCCGGAAAAATGAGGTCTCCGCATTTCTCATTGACTCTTTGTAGCGGTGTCTAGCCTCACTAAGCTTCCTCTTCAGGAGAATTTCCCGCTCGCCTCCCAACCTCCGCGACTTCTGCCAGGCCCTGCGCGCGCCGTACACCTCCCTCCTCTGTGCGTCCAAGTCTGGAGTCCACCATTCGTACCCCCCAGCCGCGGTCCTCGTTCGTTTGCCCAGATGATCCTGCGCAGTCCGGATTAGAATCTGAGAGTAATCCCTCCCTACTGTCGAGGTCCTCGGCCGTCTCCACCCCGTCCATGACCATGCTAGTGAGGCACTTCTCCCTCAGGGCGACCTCCAGCTTCTCATCGAAGCTGGTCCAGTCCGCCTTCCTAGTGTCATAGACGCGGGTGGTGGGGTTAGGCCTGGCCCTGTCCGGCGGCTCCGCGACAATTTCAAAACTAATAGGCCGGTGGTCTGACAGGTCGGTCAGGCCAGGGTCCACCCTCCAGTCTCTAATCTTGGGGGCGAGCCGCTCCGATACCAGGGTCACGTCCACGATACTAGTGTGGTCGCGGCCCTGGCGCCAAGCAGAGAACGTGGGAGTGCTGCCCACGTTGGCCACCTGCAGGCCGGCACCAGCCACAAAGTCCGCCAGGGCGGCCCCGAGTCGGTCCTCCACGTCACAGCCCCACCAGGGGCTTTTGGCGTTTACGTCGCCGGCTACCATTGCCAGGGGTGCCCCTAAGGTCCGGAGAACTTGGGCGACCTTATCTAGGTCGTCCCCAATGTCCCGGTCTCCCTCCAGGTACACCCCCACAATGGCTACTTTTAGGCCGGCGACCCCGACCACCGCTCCAACGATGTTCTTGGAGACAGTAGCCGGGTAGACCGTCAGGGTGGCCTCGCTGTCCAGGATCACCAGCGCCGATTTGGGCGGGTCATCTCCCGTGGTGTCCTGAACGACTCTGAGGCCCCCTAGGTCCAGTCTACGCCTGTTCCCCGCATAGGGCTCTTGGAGGACCAGGACACTGATGTTGTCCCTCTTGGCCGCCTCTATTATATCCTTCGTGGCCGCGTACCCCCTGCCCAGGTTGGCCTGGGCCATCTTTACTCTGCGCGGGGGAGGCGGGGCGCCGTGCCCCTCCTGGGATCGCCCTGCTGGTGGGACCTTAGCAGTAGCGTATTGCGGATCTCGCTATACGGTCCCACTTGCTCCATATCGGGCAATCCTTGGAGTAGGCCGGGTGGCCCACCTCTTTGCAGTTGGAGCAGGTTGGGGGACCGTTCCTTTTGTCGCACTGCCGGGTGTCGTGGGGTGCAGCGCAGTAGCCGCACGTGAGGCCGGCTGCGGGGCAGTCGCGCGCCATGTGGCCAAATCCCATACAACGGTTACTATTAAACTTACAGACAGATTAATATTAAAAAGGTCGTTCATTACCTGCTCGCCATCGTAGTCCTTTCGAAGGTTTCTTATTGCCACCAAAGGTCTCCTAGTTTTTGGGTCTGTTGCCTTAAGAGTGGGGGGGGGGGGGGGGGGGCTGCTTCCTTCAGCTTCTGGGCCGCTTCAGCAGTCGCCGTTTGTACTACGACTCCCGCGCCGTATCGCCTGCACCTGGATTCCGCTTGTTCCTGGCTTGACGGCCTTCTGCAGTTCTGTTTTAGTATCCTCGGAGGTTTTAATAGCATCCGAAGCCGGGTAGAATATGACCGCAGGTCCCTTCGCCGTGACTTCGAGGGCCGAGGCTTTCCCTTTGGCAGTTTAAGTTTGTTTGCGTAGGACATGACTGCGCTAACTGGTCCGGTAGAGGTCGGGTCCTGGGGAGCTGAGCTTGCCCCCTGCATCTTCAGCTCCATTGTCGCGACCTCGAGCTTCATCTTCGTTACTAAATGCTCCGCTTCTGCCAGGCGAATATTTAGGGCAGCAACTACGGCCAGAATATCCTGGCTATGGCTGGAGATGGCCCCCTTGTCCGTTAAATTTAGCTTATTAGCCGCTGTAGCCACAGCACCAATGCCCTTCACCGCATTGTAGGCCTTCTCCACGAGCTCAAGCTTCCCTAGCTGAGAAAGCGCGTCCGGCATTACCTCCTGTACCCGAGGGGCAGCAAGTGGGGTGGGCGGCTTGGTCGCGGGGTGGCCGCCGGAGCACGACCGGCTTCGGGTGCCGCTGGTGTGCTAGTCAATATTCCCCCCATAGGGGGAACATCCGTCTTCTTGGTCACCCGTCTCCTCACCGCCTCCTGGATCTCCTGCGGAGAGGTCAGTGCCCGTTTGGTGCTGGGTGGCTGTTTCTGTTTCCCTGCTGTCTGCGGGGTAGGGCCGACATTTGTGCCGACCATTGACTGCGATTCGATTTCTGTTGGGGCCGTAGGTGGGGGTGTCCTCAGCAGCGACTGACGCGGTTTAAAGCCGGCCTCCGAACTCATCTCTTCCAAAGCCTCAAGTTCCGCCTCCTTTTCCGCCATCTGCTCCTCGAGCAGCCGCCGGTATTCCTCTTCAGGGGAGGCCATGTCCCCGGTGCTGACACACCAGTAGTGTGTACCACCGGTTGTCTATTCCACTGCTTATTTCAATAAAGTGACTATTTCACTAAAAGCGTATGACCTAGCAAGGCTACGCTAGAGTATTTAAAACAAAACACCGTAAATTTGTAATACACTAATTAGGTTTTTGAACGCACTTCAATATATAGTTAAAGTTAAATCAGTTGTCCGTGTAATGGGGTTTTTGAACGCACTCCGCGCACCTGACAGTACCCGTCAACGTCAATGAGACTGACACTGACACTGACAGCTGTCAGCTGTTACAATGACGTTGACGTATGACAGACGTCAATGTCACACTGACTTTGACACTAATGGCCATGTGTTTTATGTCTTTGAGGTTATTAACCTAACACCAGTCATGCAAATGTACTGAAACTTATAGCCTATCACTGAAACTATGCTATTGCTTATATCTAGGTTTCTTAGGTAGGGTTTATTATGAGTCAATTATCTCTCAAGCCGACACTGCACACCGCCAGCGAACGCAAGTTATAACCTCACTTTTGAGGTTATGACCACGCGGTCGCACTCAGGGGTGAGTGTCTTCAGGCTCCTGTTTGTCTTTTATCCAGTCCAATGTTTATCTTTTACACAATTTACACTATGATCGTCCTAAACCAAGAGTCAGTCGAATATGCTATCAGAGTTCCCTGGTTTGGCGTATATTAATAGTTAATGTGGAACCACGTGCTCACCACCATGTGGTTCTATAAGAAAAAGCACTGCAATCCTCTGAAGCTGCAACTGTCAGCTCACCACTTTCACTACACTTCAACACTCTATGGAGAACTTTTGTATAGAAAAAGAAATTTTAATAAATTTCACCCAATTCCCACTGTTAATAAATATAATAGCGAGAGCGCACACGATCGCGACCGTCCGCCAAGGCAGTCGAGCGCGAAGTAGTCTTAGGGAACAACCCACCACCTTCCCATGGCCATACCAACACTACGGTTATACTGGCCGAATCGGGGGAGATGTGCGCGGATATTGCGTGTGCTAGGCACTTTGCACTCCACCGCGCCACAATTCTTGACTCCCTACAAGTTGTAATCTCTATCCTTGTCCCTATGATTGCGATTCTCCCCCTTCTGGGGCCGCAGACACCACATTACGGGTGGCGCTTTCTGGCGCCGGGCAGTCCAGGTCGCATCTCCGTCTGTGCCAGCCGTGCGCGAAATCACGCAGCCTGGCGAAGTTCGCCACCGACGACACAAGGTCGGGGTACCAGGCCGGTCTGATTTTGTCGACAATGATCCCCTTCAGCAGCTCCTCGCGCAGATCCTCGTATAAAGGACAGTACCACAGGACGTGGTGCCTGTCCTCCTCGCGTTCCCCACATACACATCCACTATCATCCCTAAGGCGCATATCGCACAGGCGCTTGTTAAAGCACCCATGCCCGGTTAGTATCTGAGACGTTACATAATCTGGTGCGACCCAGCGCATGCCGAGTCTCCCAGACACGTCGGGGAAAAAACTGGAATAGCTCGCGACCCTTCGTCTCTGACTCCCACTCTGACCTTATCACAGTTGGCAGGCTTTCGGAAATCCAAATATCCCATTCGCGCACGGATATCGTCTTCAAAAACTTCCCAGTTCACACCCTTATCCCGGTATCGCGGGAGCTCTTCGCTTGGCTCCGCGCACTGGACCGCGACCTGTTGGGTGGGCTGGCACACCTCGAAGCTAATTAGGCGGTGGTCCGACGTGCTAGCGTCCTCGTGAACTTGCCAGTTGCCTAGTTTCAGTCCTCGCGTGGTAAGGGTTAGATCCACATTCGATTCCCCGTTGACCGTCGAGAATGTCGCTGGTTGTCCCGCAGCGTTGTGGATCACGAGGTCCTGGGAGAGGATGAAGTCCTCCATGAGTCGTCTTTTTCCGGTCCTCCGACACTCCTCTTTCCGACGATTGTGCAGCGGAGCAGTTCCACATCGGGGAGTGGGCATTGCAGTCCACCCACCCCAATGCAGACACGACGGCCTCGTAGCGCGTCTAGGATCCTCTCGAGGTTTGAGATGTGCGTCTCGATGTCGTCGGCATACTTGAAGTAGGCCGACACCAGGTAGAAGGTCACCCTGCTTCATATGTGCCACAAAGCAGCACTTCAGCAAGGACAGGTGGTGGAGAGCAGCTATTGTCACGCTCTGACTGTGCGGGTACACGCCCGCCATGGAGGAGCCGCCGGCTTGGACGATGAGCTGGGACTTCGAGTATTGTTCCTGTACAAGAACAATGTCGAGTCCCAACTCCCGCGCCACTGCCGGTAGCTCCTCCGTGGCGAGTGCGCCCCCGCCCAGGTTTAGCTGCCCCACCCGCACCGTGTTACACACTGTAACGGGTGGCGGCAACCTGACGGCTCTCCGCGTAGGCCCTCGCAGGGCAAAGCCGCGAGGCCGTGGCGTGCGTATCTGCGTCCTTTTTTTTCTTCCTTTCCTGGGTGGCCGTACTGCTGGCACTTTGTACAGCAGGTTACCTGTATGTGGTCCTCCACGACGCACACGTGCCACTTAATATGTATGGAGCCCCTGTTGAGCAGCTCCTCTCGTAGAGATGGGTGGCACTCTAAGATATAGGTCACCTCCTGGCTCCCTCGGCGGCTCCTTTTGAACAGAACATGTCCCTCCCGCTTCAGGCGCTCCCTTGTCCAAGGCGACGACGGCTGATCCTCGTAGTTCTGCTCATACAGTGTGTCCATGAATGTAGCCGCGTCAACCTCGCTGGGGATGCCATGAACGGCAAGGCGAGGCAGCCTGGTCTTTGGCTCGGCCACCCTCAGCGTAGAGGGGACCGCGGCTATGAGCCTGTTGGCGGCTTCCTGAGTGGTGGTCTGGACCACCACCCCTGCGTTCCCCACCTTCCGGACCTTGTCCACTTGTATGCGGACAGCTTGCGGGTCCACCGTTTCTTCAGCTCCGCTTTTGTTTGTTCCGCCGTCTTTAGATGCGTTGTCCCTTCGCTGGGGTATACAGCGATGACGGGTCCTTGCGCGGTCGGTATGGGGATATTCACCCTGCCCGTCGTGACCTGCGCGAACGTCTTCTTCTGCTGGCCTTGCGCTGTCGCTGTCGGCGGTTCTTCCGAGGAGGCCTGTGTGCGCATTATGCGCAGCGCAGCAACTTCCTCCTCCAGGCTGCGTATGCGCTCCTGGGCGGCCATGAGTTGGGAGCAGGTGTCTCCCGCGCGGAAGCCCGTGGCTCCTTGTATGGCCAAAGCCTCCTGGGCAATGGCGGTGATTGCGGCGATGTTGTCCTTGTTGAGCTTGCTGCCCGGCGCACTGCAGATAGTTACTGCACTTTTTAAGATTGAGTCCATACGGGTGAACAGCTCACCCAGCGAAGCCTTCGCCGCCCAGTCCTCGGTCTCCACCGGGGCGGCCACATAGCGGGGTGGTCCAGAGGAAGCAGGCTCCGACGGCACGGTGTTTGATGCAGCGACAGATGTGTCAGCCGCTGTGGTCGCTGGAGCAGGCGTGGATTTGGGCGGTGCGGGTGGTGCTGCCGACGGCTTCTTCACTGTTCGGGGTGCGGTCCTGGGGGTGGCGGTGGTAAGAATACCGCCCACGGGGGGGGTACCCTTACCAACGGCCGAGGCGGTTGCGGTCCTACGTTCCGTGCATGCACGCCTGGACGGTACCTCCTCCGGAGAGGTGAGGGGGCGCTTTTCAGGCGCGTCACCAGACGGGGTGGGGCAGCGCGGGGTTGACGGCGGGCTCCTCCCTATACTAGGGCGCGGCGCGAATGCCGCCAGCTCGTCCTGCTCCTCCATCCCAAATGTTCATACACAGTCTTAAAAATACGAGTCCCAGAAAATTCAAGTATTTGTTTTACACTAACCCAAAGTCAATGGCGAACATTCGTATGACACGAATGTCCGCTAAAAAAGAAACAAAGTCACAAAGAAAAATAAAATAAAACAAGAGCAAAAACAAAAGTAAAAATAAAACAAATAGTCAAAATAAGCAAAAATAAAACTAAAACTATGGCGGTCCAGTGCCGTAAATTAAAACTAAACTAAATGTCAATGTCACTTGTCAACGTCACAATGACAGTGACGTTGACGTTGACGTTGACAGTGGCAGCAAACGTCAACGTCAAATTGACGTTGACACTTACCACCAAACGCACTTGGTGTTGCCACCCACTCTACCTAATAAAGAGTAAAGCGGGTTGGGGGATCACTCCGTCCAACCCGTTACCTCCTTCGTCCTTGTCCTCCGCACAGCCGGTGATCGGACCGCGCCGGCCAAAACCCCGCTCGCCAAGGCTCGCCGCTACGTCGCTTCCGGCAGCGCTGTCAAAATGACAGCAGCTGTCAGCCGCGCGCCGCGTGCGCGAGCACGTGGGCGCAGAGGTTATGCGACCACGCGGTCGACGATCACCACACTGCACTTCACGGATTTCAGCGCACAGGCACTACACACGCGTCACTGAGCACTGAAATTGCGTCAAATTCGCACGTATCGCGTCTGTATCGCACTGAAAAAGTCACAAGACACTAGCGAAAGCTGGTTAGGTCACCTAACCACGCTTGCCGGCACAAAGTTTAACACTTCTAAAACAACAAATAGACGTCAATATCGCACAATACTTTCTTACACTATCAGAACTACACAATGTATAGCCTTAAGTATAAGGAAAAGCGGAAAAACAAGATTTTCACTGCCCTGTCACTTGCCACGTGGTAGCAACGGAGAGGACGGTACGGAGCACACGTCTGCACGCCGCGGCGGTCCGAGCGCAAGTCTTAGGGAACAGTCGAATTCGACTCTAAGTTCTGTTCATGAATGGCATCCAAAAGCTCTTCTATCTTCAGGGTCTCTGCTGCGTTGTGGATGGCCACCCATGTGACGCGCATAGTCAAGGGACCGCCTTAAGTCTAGGCACTATATGGACAATGATACTGCTCCTTGAAATCTTGACGTAGATTAGTATTGCCCTTGAGACGACTTTAGGGTGTATTTTCTGTTTTTCTTTCTTTGCGGAGCTCCTACTTTGTCTCCGGTTTTCGTTTTTTTTTTCTTTTTTTCTCTCGTATGTTCAGTTAACGTGCGAATGTGCCATGCTGTGTAGCGGAATTTCCTTGTTGAGGCTTACGTCTCGGGCTTGTACTTTGCAAGCCGACTTGCTGACAACACGTAAGTGGGACGCTCGTAAGTCGTTTTGTAGAGCGATCTTATTTGTCGTGGCTCCACTTCGTGTTTCTACTATTATTTTTCTCTGTTGCTACATTCTTGTCAGAGCGGTTGTTGTTACGTTGAGGCGTCTTTATTAAAGTCAAGCACATGTTCTTACCATGATTGTTTCCTTTAGGCGGCTACTACAACTATTTGACTTCCCAACCCAGCAGGGAAAAGCGTTCGCCAGAGGACCGTCTGTTTTTGTCGATCTGCATAGGTGGGGTTGACTTGGGCCCCGAAGATGTTAGTGGGGTGTTAAATCTGACGGTTTCCCGGACATTGTCAAATATATATATTTTTTTATAACTTCGACTTACAGTTTACGCGAAACCCTTCTTCACGTTAGCCCTCGGCCTCGCTGGGGTAGACTGGTTGTCGGTAAGAGACCGCTACTAACAATAAAATCACTCATGTTGTAGGTACTGTAACTGTTACCTAATATTATGAGATCTCTGTATACCTAGATTTCTTTTGGATTTTGTGCAATAAAGAGTTGGCTTGTCGGGCAGTATAATATACTACATTCGTCCGATTAAAAACGACTGGATGGGACCGATACTAGGGACGAGGATTCCCTTCTACCATTAAATCGGGGTTGAGGGAAAACATTGTGAGGAAACCTGCATGTTTTGGATAGTTCATGATTCAATTGGTCTAGTTCCCTTATTTAGGGTTGCGAAAGTCAGACGGCCAGTCGCATCATCTGGGGGCACTCAAAGCCCCCACCAAGTCCAGCAAAAAAGCGGCTCGGCCGTACCATCCTTTTCTCGAAGCAATTCCAGCCATTTTAAACCCCCTGTAACTTCGTTGTGGATAAAACTAGAAGACTGAATTTCAGTAAACCATGCAGGCATTATAAAGACACGGTATATTTCAAATTTCAATTAATTTGAACCAGTAGTTTAAGAATTATAACGGGCCAAAGTTTCTTACTCACTGACTGACTCACTGACTCACCGATCATCAAATTCTAAGGCACTTCTAGCAGACCTAGAACCTTCAAATTTGGAACATAAGTAGTGTTTGGTGTAAGAATCAAGGGAAAACTAAAATATTTTGAATGATGGATTGTAATTACTAGACTCCCCAAATTCTGAATCATGGTCTAAGCGTACCCCAGGCTCTGGAGTGGATGAAAGGAATTGAGATGAGAATGTTAAGAGTGATTGCATCGTTATAAGAATGGGTAAGATAAGGAATAAGTATGTAAGAGGTAGTATGAAAGTGGCACGAAATTAAAAGAAACCGTATGGCTGTGTAATGAAGAGTTTGAAAGCGCGTAACTGAAAGAGTGATGAGTATGAAATATTAGTGGAAGATTAGAAGACGACTGAAAAAGAGATGGATAAATTGTCTGTGGAAAAATATGACTGAAAGAACATGGATATGTATGTAGGTGATTGGATGACGAATGACAGTGACGAATAACATATTTTTTATGACTCGGGGGATATTCGTAACGCATACCCCTCCGCCGGGGGACGGATGGGTTATGTCGGACTCCCCCCGTCCCATTTAAAACTCTTGGGACTCTCCCTCATCGTTTATCTTGCGTGACAACGTGCTAGATGGACGTGGGCAAGGAAACGCGTATATTGTCGGCGTCTCCTCCCTCCTCATTTTCATAAATTAATTTCTTTGAACTTTATTGAGATGATATAGAATACCTTGTATTGTAAGGGTGGGTTTGCTTCAAAGAGATTGGCACTAACTTTCTCTATACTTCATCGATTTATATTGAGGAGATGAGAGTATTTTAAGTTCTTTTATAAGATTTGCCAATGTATAAAATTGACCTGTTTGTATATAGTATAGATAGATTAATATTATTTGTACAACCCTACTTGTTTACTTGCGCGGGCGCAACGACCCGCGGGACTCGATGTAACTAGTGTAATGTACTGATAATGTAATTAATTAATATAAATTAACTTGCCGTGACTACTAACTTGTTTTATTTTATTTTACTAGTGCCCCGCCCTCACTTCGTTTCGGTACATTAGTACCAATTCCTCCCAGTACCGATACACGGCGCTGGGCGTCGATTACATCGCGCACGTTTCGTTTATGGGTTAGCCTTGTCGTTTCCGATAGAATTTACCTCTATATAAGCGCTATTCCGAATTTGTTTTATATTGAATCCATGCATTTCGGATGGCCGAATGCGGAATTCGAATTCGCAAAACGCATTGTGTGCGGCCAGGCTTAAATATTTTAGAAAATTGCTTGCTAGACGAACCACAACGTCAGCCACCTTCGAGAGCTTAACAGGCTACCTAATATTTGCGTGAAAGTCACGGACAGATGTCTGAAAAACACGTAACTCTAACGAATCCATCGTAATCTAGCTTTGGCTTTCTCCCCTTTGCAGCTTTGATACAAAACGTGTTCTAAAGTTAGTTTTGGGGTTCATTGTACTTGTACAAGAACAATACTCTCAGTCCCAACTCATTGTCCCAAGTCGGTGGCTCCTGCCAGAAGAAGCGTGTATGCGCAACCAGGGCTTGGCAGTGCCGGTCCTACACTATTTCAGCAATACGCATTACTTTGTTGTCATGTGAAGCGGACTGATACTTACTTCAAGAAAAGCGTGAACTCCAAGGCTGTCTTGAGTCCAAGTGGACAAAATCCGAAAGGTTGAGAACGCGGGGGTGGTGGTGCAGCAGATCAGAACGAGGAGGCTCGCGCCGCGGTGCCCTCGACACTTCGGGTGGCCGAGCATAAGACCGGGAGCCTGGTCTTAGGCACCATGGCCATACAAGAAATTCAATAAGGTGGTCTCGACTAGGATTTTGAAGGAATGCTGACTGGCCCCCGGACTCTTGCGCTCGGACCGCCGCGGCGTGCAGACGTGTGCTCCGTACCGTCCTCTCCGCTGTTACCGCGTGGCAAGTGCCAGGCAGTGAAAATCTTGTTTTTTCCCTTGCCTTTCCATATGCTTAAGGCTATACGTTGTGTAGTTCTGTTAGTGTAAGGAAGTTAGTGCGATATGACGTCTATTTATTGTTTTAGAAGTGTTAAACTTGTGCCGGCAAGCGTGGTTAGGTGACCTAACAGCTTTCGCTAGTGTTTTTGTGATTTTTCAGTGCGATACAGACGCGGTACGTGCGAATTTGACGCAATTTCAGTGCTCAGTGACGCGTGTGCAGTGCCTGTGCGCTGAAATCAGTGAAGTGCAGTGTGGTGATCGTCGACCGCGTGGTCGCATAACCTCTGCGCCCACGTGCTCGCCGCACGCGGCGCGTGGCTGACAGCTGCTGTCATCTTGACAGCGCTGCCGGAAGCGACGTAGCGGCGAGGCTTGGCGAGCGGGGTTTTGGCCGGCGCGGTCCGATCACCGGCTGTGCGGAGGACAAGGACGAAGGAGGTAACGGGTTGGTCGGAGCGATCCCCCAACCCGCTTTACTCTTTATTAGTTAGAGTGGGTGGCAACACCAAGTGGACTTGGTGGTAAGTGTCAACGTCAACTTGACGTTGACGTTTGCTGCCAGTGTCAACGTCAACGTCACTGTCATTGTGACGTTGACAAGTGACAGTGACACTTAGTTTAGTTTACGGCACTGGACCGACATAGTTTTAGTTTTATTTTTGTTTTATGTTGATTTATTTTGATTTATTTTGATTTATTTTGATTTATTTTGATTTATTTGATTTATTTTGATTTATTTTGATTTATTTTGATTTATTTTGATTTATTTTGATTTATTTTGATTTATTTTGATTTATTTTGATTTATTTGATTTATTTTGATTTATTTTGATTTATTTTGATTATTTTGATTTATTTTGATTTATTTGATTATTTTGATTTATTTGTTTTATTTTATCTTTGCTTTATTTTGTTTTATTATCGTGATTCTTTCTTTTTACTTGGACTAAAATTATAAAGTAGGGTATATGTGCATCAGGGATGGAGCAGGATGAGCTCGCGGCGTTCGCGCCGCGTCCCAGTATAGGGAGAAGCCCGCCAGCAACCCCCCGCTGCCCGACCCCGACGGAGAGCGAGAGCCGGGAGAAGAGGCCTCTTACCTCCCCGGAGGAGGCACCAACCCGTCGCGCATGCACGGAGCGCCGCGCGACCTCCACCACCAGCGGGAAGGGGACCCCACCAGTGGGCGGGATCCTCACTACCGCTACCCCCCGTACCGCCCCCGCACGGTTAAGAAGCCGTCGGCAGCCCCCCCGGCCCCGCCGAAGACCCTGGCATCCGTGCAACACACAGGACCGCAAGACTCGGCGACTTCCGCCGCTACTTCCGCACCGACATCAGCGCCAACACCCACAGGTCCTCCCAGCTACATGGCGGCGCCATTGGAGACGGACGACTGGGCCGCAAAGGCATCAATGGGGCAGCTCTTCGAGAGGATGGATGGTATCCTCAAGAAAGCGGTGCAGATATGCAACGGCCCGGGCAGTAAGTTGAACAAAGCCGACGTAAGCACCATCACGGCCATTGCCCAGGAGGCCCTGGCAATCCAGGGGATAACTGGCTTTCGTGCCGGCGATATGGCCGCGCAACTTCTTACAGCTCAGGAGCGCATAAGGGGTTTGGAAGCAGAGCTACGAACTGTAAGGGAGGCCGCAAGAGCAACAGCTCCAACCGCTGTTGCAATGGCACAGGCGCCAGTAAAAACCTTCGCCCAGGCGACGACTGGTCCAATCAAGATCGCCATTCCAGTTACACAGGGTCCTGTACTGGCGGTATACCCCGCAGAGAGTGCCACGCACCTGAAGACTGCGGAGGAGACGAAGAAAGAACTGCAGAGGAGCGTCAACCCCAGGGAAATAAGCGTCCAGATTGAGAAGGTGCGGAGGGTCGCCAACGCCGGGGTGGTCGTACAGACGACAACGGAGGACGCGGCCCAGAGACTGCGAGCCGCGGTTCCGTCGACCCTTAGAGTCGCGGAGCCCAAAACGAGGTTCCCGCGAGTGGCAATCCATGGGGTCGCAGCTTCTGTTAAGCTTGAGGAGCTTATGGAAGTGATCCACAAACAGAACTTTAATAACAATAACGAATGGAGCCTTGAACGTTTCAAGTCCGCGGGCCGACCAGTCTTCCGGCGCAACCGGAGAGGCAGCGATAGAACCACCTGCATCATCGAATGCAAACCGGAAATGAGGGAGCTCCTGCTTGGGAAGAGCCAGGTGTTCCTGGACTGGCAGATGTGCCAGGTCGACGATTACGTCAATGTGACCTGTTGCACAAAGTGCCAATGTTACGGCCACCCTGAGCGGTACTGTAAGAGCACAAAACGGTACTGTGGGCGCTGTGCCAGTACGGATCACGAGCAGAAGGACTGCACGGCGGAAAAGCCTATCTGCGCGACGTGCACCATCTTCAGGAAACCCGACGCGGATACACACGCCACGGCCTCGCGGCTTTGCCCTGCGAGGGCCTTCGCAGAGAGCCGTCAGGTTGCCGCCACCCGTTACAGTGTGTAACACGGTGCGGGTGGGGCAGCTAAACCTGGGCGGGGGCGCGCTCGCCACGGAGGAGCTACCGGCAGTGGCGCGGGAGTTGGGACTCGACATTGTTCTTGTACAGGAACAATACTCGAAGTCCCAGCTCATCGTCCAAGCCGACGGCTCCTCCATGGCGGGCGTGTACCCGCATAACCAAGGTTTGGCGGTTGCAGTGCTCCACCACCTTTCAAATAGGCACTGCTTGGTGGCTCATATAGGGAGGACGGACACCTACGTCGTGTCCGCGTACTTTAAATATGCAGACGACATCGAACGACACATCCACCACCTGGAAGGGGTCATTGACGCCCTAAGAGGAAGGCGCATTATCATAGGGGTGGACTGCAATGCGCACTCACCCCTGTGGTTCTGCACGACGGCGCAATCAACCGGTCGGGGAGCCGTGGAGAACCGGAAGCGACGATTGATGGAAGATTTCATCCTCTCTCGAGGTCTACGAATTTGGAACGCTGCTGGAGAGCCGGCGACCTTCGCGACTGCTAATGGTGAATCAAACGTCGACCTCACACTGAGTAGCAGAGGCGTCAGCGTGGGAAGCTGGACGGTGCATCCGGACGCGAGCACATCTGACCACCGGCTGATAACGTTCGTGGTGTGCCAGCCCACCAACAGGTCGGGATCGAGTGCGTGGAGCCATGCGAAGAGCTCCCGCGTTATAGAGATAGGGGTGTGGACTGGAATGAGTTTGAAGACGAAATCAGGATCAGAATGGGATGCGTGAATTTTAGGAACCCTGCCAACGTGGTAAGCAGGGATTTCACGAAAGTGATAATCCAAACTGCTGAAAAAAACCCTCGGCCAAAGGAGGAAGACCCGGGAAGCAGGATATGAATGGTGGACGAACGAAACTGGACCAGCTCCGTAGGAAGTGTGGCAACGCCGTAAAAAGCGTGGTGGTCTCCTAGAGGCTGCTGCATGCGAGGAGTTCCAAATGGCGAGGGCGCTATATCGAAGGAGGAAGGAGGAAACCGAACTCGCGTTTTTTCGGGGGCTTGCCGAGTCCGGCAACCAAGACCCGTGGGGTCTGGCCCTACCGAGTAGCAAGCGGTAGGAACCGTCCCTCCCGCCAACGTGATTAACGGCACGAAATTCGCCGAGGGATATGCGGGGACTGTGGATGAGGCCATGCGCGGTCTTGTGCATGCTCTCTGTCCGGACGACGACTCGTCCAAGGACACTGAGTATCACAAACAGGTGCGGATCTCGGCCTCTCTCCTCCCTTCAGGTCCCGACGCACTTCCTCCGACAGGTGACTATCTGGGACTCATAATTAGGCAGCTGCCTAACACGGCTCCAGGGCTCGATGGGGTCACCGCCAGGATTCTTCGCCACGTCTGGGCCGCTGCCTCGGTGGAGTTCCACCTTGTGTATGCCCGCTGTGTAGACGAGGGCGTCTTCCCGGACGTCTGGAAGGACGGTCGTCTCTTGGTCCTGCCAAAGGGCAATGAAAAGCCACTCACGGACCCAAAAGCGTATCGCCCGATTACGCTTCTCTCGAACCTAGGCAAGTTACTAGAACGCGTAATACTACACTGTGCACCTCAGATCTCAAACGGGATTTCGGACTGCCAGCATGGGTTCTCTCCGGGTAAGTCAACGGTGACTGCTTTAAATCCTCTGGAGTTTTCCCTTGATTGTCATCCACGATGACAATCAAGGGAAAACTCCAGAGACCCCCAGTCATTCCCTTCGGTGGCAACTCGATCCGCTCGGTGAACTCGGTAACAGTGCTCGGGGTGGTGATCGACAACAGTCTCCTGTTCACGCAGCACGCACAAGGGATAGTAGAGCGCGCGGCCAAATGTTACGGGAAGGTGTCGCGTGTGTCGGCTTCTTCCTGGGGCATTCGATACCCTGGCCTTCGATTACTTTATGTGGGCACTTTCGTTGCGACCCTTGTGTATGCTGCGGCCTGTTGGTTTGAGCGCCTTCGGGTGTAGTTTATCTGCGGTGTTCTTCTCCGGGGCAGCGGCCTGCACTAGTGCTAATGACTAAGGCCTATCGGTCGGTCAGCACTGCCGCTCTCCCGGTGCTAGCCGGAGTCTTACCCGCTGACTTGGAGGTCGCCCGTGCAGGCAGGACGGAGGTGGCACGCCAGTCCGCGGCCAAGGACGAGATGAGCAGGCTGAAACGCGAAATTTTGGAGGACGTGCTGCGTACATGGCAGGATCGGTGGGAGTCAGAGACGAAGGGTCGCGAGCTTTTCCAATTTTTCCCCGACGTGTCTGGGAGACTCGGCATGCGCTGGGTCGAACCAGATTATGTAACGTCCCAGATATTAACCGGGCATGGGTGCTTTAACAAGCGCCTGTGCGATATGCGCCTTAGGGATGAAAGTGACTGTGTGTGTGGAGGAACGCGAGGAGGACAGGCATCACGTCCTGTGGTACTGTCCAGCGTATAAGGACCTACGTGAGGAGCTGCTGAAAGGGATTATCGTCGACAGAATCGGACCGATCTGGTACCCTGACCTCGTATCGTCGGGGCGAACTTCGCCAGGCTGCGTGAATTCGCGCACGGCTGGCATAAACGGAGACGCGACCTGGACTGCCCGGCGCCAGAGGGCGCCACCCGTAGTGTGGTGTTTGCGGCCCCAGAAGGGGGAGAATCGCACATATAGGGACAAGGACGAAGAGATAAAGAACTTGTAGGGAGTCAAGAATTGTGGCGCGGTGGAGTGCAAAGTGCCTAGCACACGCAATATCCGCGCACATCTCCCCAGATTCGGCCAGTATAACCGTAGTGTTGGTATGGCCATGGGAAGGTGGTGGGTTGGCCCGGACCACTAGACTCGACTCGCGCTCGGACCGCCGCGGTGAACGGACCGCGCGCTCTCGCCTCGCTCTCGCGTACGTGGTTTTAGCCGAGTATCGGAACAGTGTTTTTCTCTGTTTTTCCGTTGTTTTTTCGCCTGCCCCTTTGCTTTCGCGGCTATATATATTATAGTGTGAGGCTAGGGATAGCGATCGTGCGATTTGGACGCCTTTTACCAGATAGTGACTGTGCTTTGTGTCTCCCCGCCGGTGTGGCTAGGCCTGTCTAGCCCACTTTGTGACGGTTTTGTGCGATTAGACGCGGTGTTAGTGCTTAAGTGACGCAATCCAGTGCTCAGTGACGCGTTTTCAGTGCTCTAGTGCTTAAGTGTATTGGAGCAGACCACGAGGTCACATAACCTCTTGGCCCACGTGCTGCGCACGCGGTGCTGACGGCTGACAGCTGCTGTCACTCTGACAGCGCTGCCGGAAGCGGCGTTTGTGTGCGGCACCGGACCAGGGCTTTTGGCCCGGCATCGCATCGGACAGAGGTAACGGGTTGGTCGGATCGCTCCTCCAACCCGATTTATTCTCTTATCTGTGGCTTGACTTGACAGCTGTCAGTGTGACGTTGCGTGACGTCGCGTGGCGCTGACGTTGACATCTGTCAGTGTCACTGTCGCAGTGACGTTTGACGGCTGTCAGGTAGACATTGACTTTGACATTAGTGCTGCGTGTACGGGACTTGTTTTGTGTCTTCTTTTTATTTTTATTTGTATTTTTGTTTTTGTCTTTATCTTTGTTTTATTTTATTTTTACTTTTGTTTTATTTTATTTAATTTTTACTTTTGTTTTATTTTATTTGTGACTTTGTTCATTCGTGTTATACGAATGTTCGCTATTAACTTTGTGTTCGCGTAACCCAATTACCTGACTCTCTTGGACTCGAATTATTATTAAGACAGTTTATGTGGACTTGTGATGGAGCAAGACGAGCTCGCGGCGTTTGCGCCGCGCCCAAGCATTGGGAGGAGCCCACCGTCAACCCCCCGCTGCCCCACCCCCGTCTGGGGATGCGCCGGAGAAGCGCCCACTTACCCTCTCGGAGGAAGTCCCCTCTCGTCGCGCTTGCACGGAGCGAAGGACCACAGCCGCCTCAGTCGTGGTAAGGGTACCCCCCCCGTGGGCGGTATCCTTATCACCGCCACCCCCCGGACCGCCCCCAGGATGGTTAAGAAGCCGTCGGCAGCACCTCCTGCACCGCCGAAATCGATTCCAGAAGCCGCCCACCCCCCGAACACACAGGATGCCGAAGAGTCCGCTAGCTGTCCACCACCTGCGACCACCCCACGACCCCAGCCTTACAAGGCTGCACCGGTAGAGACAGATGAATGGACGTCGAAGGCCACGATGGGGCAGCTCTTCGAACGCATGGACTCGATCCTTAAGAAGGCGGTATCGATCGTAAACGGCCCGGGCAGTAAGCTCAACAAATCAGATGTTTCAACCATCACAGCGATCGCCCAGGAGGCCCTGGCTATACAGGGAGCGACTGGTTTCAGGGCGGCAGATATGGCCACCCAGTACGTTGCCGCCCAGGAGAGGATAAGGTGCCTCGAAGCAGAGTTAGTGTCCGCCCGGGAACTGTCACGTGTCGCCCAGCCCCCAGCTCCGACAGCCGCGCCGCTCAGGACGTTCGCCCAGGTCACTACCGGCCCCGTCAAGATCCCAATCAAGGCCACTCAGGGACAAGTCCTGGCGGTGTACCCAAGTGAGGGGAACACTGAACTCAAGACCGCCGAGGAAACAAAGGCGGAATTGAAGAGAACCGTGGACCCCCGTGCCATCCGCGTTCAGATAGACAAGGTGAGGAAAGTTGGGAACGCGGGCGTCGTCGTGCAGACCGCCACCGAAGAGGCGGCGAAGAGGCTGCGGGCGGCGGTGCCCACCACCCTTCGAGTTACGGAGCCGAAGACGAGGCTCCCACGCCTCGCGATCCACGGGGTCACTGCGCCCTACTCCCTAGAGGAGTTTATGGATGCCGTGTTTGAACAGAATTTTGAGGGGAGCGAGAGCTGGACGAGGGATCGCCTCAAGAAGGAGGGGAGGGCGATCTTTAAAAGAAGCCGCCGAGGGAGCTCGGAGGCGACTTTCATCATGGAATGCCGGCCTGCACTAAGGGAGGAGCTCCTGACGCGCGAGAACCTCTATCTCGCGTGAAATGTCTGCAGGATAGAGGACCATGACGTGCAGGTCACGTGCTGCACCAAGTGCCATCAGTATGGTCACCCTTCAAGATACTGCAGGAGCGCCATCTCGCACACCTAGAAATGGTCCTAGACGCCCTGAAGGGCCGTAGAGTGGTAGTGGGGGCGGATTGTAACGCCTACTCACCTCTGTGGCATTGCACCCTAGCCCAGTCAATCGGAAGGGGGACCACCGAAGACCATAAACGCAGCGCGATGGAGGACTTCATCGCCTCAAGAGACCTGAACATCATCAACAGGGAGGGGCAGCCACCTACCTTCTGCACTGCCAATGGGGAGTCCAACGTGGACGTCACCTTGGCCACTCGAGGAGTATACGTCGATCGATGGACCGTCCACCCGGAAGCAAGCACCTCGGACCACTACATGGGACGAATGAATTTTAGGAAGTCTGCCAACGAGGGTAAGCAGGGACTTCACGCAAGTGATGTCCAATCTGCTCAAAAAGCCCTCGGCCAAAGGAGGAAGACCCGGGAAGCAGGCTTTGAATGGTGGACGAATGAGCTGGACCAGCTCCGTAGGAGGTGTGGCGCCGCAAGGCGCGTGTGGCAGCGCCGTAAAAAGCGCGGTAGCCTCCTCGAGGCCACGGCATGCGAGGATTTTCAAATGGCGAGGGCGTTATATCGGAGGAGGAAGGAAGAAACCGAACTCGCGTATTTCCGGGGGCTTGCCGAGTCCGGCAATCAAGACCCTTGGGGTCTGGCCTACCGAGTTGCAAGCGGTAGGAACCGTCCTCCCGCCAACGTGGTCAACGGCACGAAGTTCGCCGAAGGAACACGCGGGGACTGTAGATGAGGCCATGCACGGCCTTGTGCATGCTCTTTGCCCGGACGACGACTCGTCCAAGGACACTGAGTACCACAAACAGGTGCGGATCTCGGCCTCTCTCCTCCCTTCGGGTCCCGACGCACTTCCTCCGACAGGTGACTATCTGGGACTCATAATTAGGCAACTGCCTAACACGGCTCCAGGGCTCGACGGGGTCACCGCCAGGATTCTTCGCCACGTCTGGGCCGCTGCCTCGGCGGAGTTCCACCTTGTGTATGCCCGCTGTGTAGACGAAGGCGTATTCCCGGACGTCTGGAAAGACGGTCGTCTCTTGGTTCTGCCAAAGGGCAATGACAAGCCACTCACGGACCCAAAAGCGTATCGCCCGATCACGCTTCTCTCAGTCCTTGGCAAGTTACTTGAACGCGTAATTTTACATTGTGCACCTCAGATCTCGGAAGGGATATCGGACTGCCAGCATGGGTTTTCTCCGGGCAAGTCAACGGTGACAGCTCCTAATGTCATATTATCCGCAGGCAGGACGTCCACGGCGCGATATTTCCAAGCGATCTTTCTTGACATCTCGGGTGCGTTTGACAATGCCTGGTGCCTGGGCATCTATAAGATGCTCGCGGGTTATTTCACTGGACGCCAGAGTTGGCCTTTTTCGTGGGGGACCAGGTCTATTGGAAAGGTTCCACCATGGGGTGTCCGCAGGGATCCGTGCTTGGACCAACACTGTGGAACGTTCTCTTAGATGACTTGTTGCGAGCACCACTACCAGGGGGGTCAGCATGGTGGCTTATGCCGACGATGTCACCCTATTGATCGAGGCGCAATCGAGAGCTGCCATTGAGGCGGCGGCCGCTGAGGCCCTTTCGACCATCTCGGATTGGGGCGTCCGTAATAGACTGGCCTTTTCCCCTGCCAAGTCAACAACGATGACGATCAGGGGAAAACTCCAGAGACCCCCAGTCATTCGCTTCGAAGGCAACTCGATCCGCTCGGTGAACTCGGCAACTGTGCTAGGGGTGGTGATCGACAACAGTCTCTTATTCACGCAGCACGCACAGGGGATAGTAGATGCGCGCGGCCAAATGCTACGGGAAGATGTCGCGTGTGTCGGCGTCTTCCTGGGGCATTCGTTACCCTGGCCTTCGTATTTTGTACATGGGCACCTTTGTTGCGACCCTTGTGTATGCTGCGGCCTGCTGGTACGAGCGCCTACGGGTGCAATCGATCTGCGGCATCCTTCTCCGGGGGCAGCGGCCTGCACTAGTGCTAATGACCAAGGCCTATCGGAGTCTTACCCGCTGACTTGGAGGTCGACCGTGCAGGCAGGACGGAGGTGGCACGCCAGTCCGCGGCCAAGGACGAGATGAGCAGGCTGAAACGTGTTGCGTACATGGCAGGACCGGGAGACAGAGACGAAAGGTCGCGAGCTGTTTCAGTTTTTCCCCGACGTGTCTGGGAGACTCGGCATGCGCTGGGTCGTACCAGATTATGTAACATCCCAGATATTAACCGGGCATGGGTGCTTTAATAAGCGCCTGTGCGATATTCGCCTAAGGGACGATAGTGATTGCATATGTGGAGAACGTGAGGAAGACAGGCACCATGTATTGTGGTACTGTCCAGTATACGAGGACCTACGTAGGGAGCTGCTGGAAGGGATTGTCGTCGACGGATTTGGACCGGTTTGGTACCCCGACTTGGTTTCGTCGGAAGCGAACTTTGCCAGGCTGCGAGTATTCGCGCACGGCTGGCACAGGAGGAGAAACGACCCGGGCTGCTTGGCGCCAGATGGCGCCACCTGTAATGTGGCGTCTGCGGCCCCAGAAGGGGGAGAATCGCAATCATAGGGACAAGGATAGAGATTACAACTTGTAGGGAGTCAAGAATTGTGGCGCGGTGGAGTGCAAAGTGCCTAGCACACGCAATATCCGCGCACATCTCCCCCGATTCGGCCAGTATAACCGTAGTGTTGGTATGGCCATGGGAAGGTGGTGGGTTGGCCCCGGAGATGAAACTCGAGGTCGCGACTATGGAGCTGAAGATGCAGGGGGCAAGCTCAGCTCCCCAGGACCCGACCTCTACCGGACCAGTTAGCGCAGTCATGTCCTACGCTAACAAACTTAAGCTGCCAAAGGGAAAGCCGGCCCTCGAAGTCACGGCGTAGGGACCTGCGGTCATATTTTACCCGGCTTCGGATGCTATTAAAACCTCCGAGGATACTAAAACAGAACTGCAGAAGGCCGTCAAGCCAGGAACAAGCGGAATCCAGGTGCAGGCGATACGGCGCGTAGGAAATGCGGGAGTCGTAGTGCAAACGGCGACTGCCGAAGCGGCCCAGAAGCTGAAGGAAGCAGCCCCCCCCACTCTTAAGGCAACAGACCCAAAAACTAGGAGACCTTTGGTGGCAATAAGAAACCTGCGAAAGGACTACGATGGCAAGCAGGTAATGAACGACCTTTTTAACATTAATCTGTCAGGAAAATCTAAGTGGACTCGCGAAAAACTAGCCGAGGACTGTAAGGTTGCAATCAAAAAGGGCCGAATGGGGGGGCGCACGACAGTGGTGCTGGAATGCAGCCCGTCCCTGAGGAAAGATCTGTGCAGTCGGGGGACAGTGTTCATTGGCTGGGACGAGGCCGAAGTGTGCGATTATATTAGAGTCACATGCTGCAGCAAGCCCACCAGTATGGGCACCCTGAGAAACACTGTCGCGCGAAAGAAGTTATCTGCGGCAAGTGCGGGGACTCCGGTCACAAGAAGGTAGACTGTGAGTCGGAAGTAGAATGCTGTGCTACCTGCAAACGTTTTAAAAGGGAGGCAGATAGCCACAGGACGGCGTCGCCGGAATGCCCGGCTAGGTTGTTCGTCGCGAGGCGAGCAACATGACGACCTGGCGGTAGAAGAGGGTTCCATAAGAATGGGCCAGCTGAACCTACGAGGTTTACTTTACAAGGTGCCGATAATAGCTAAGGAATTGCGCCTTGACCTGATTCTAGTACAGGAACAAATGTACATCCACGAATACTGCAAGCAAGGCAAGTGCTAATAGGGATGGATAGCAATGCGCACTCACCACTCTGGCACTATGAGGAGAGACAGTACGTGGGAAGAGGACCGGACACGGAACACAGAAGGACTCAAATGGAGGGATTTGTACTCGGACGAGGACTTCTTCTACATAACGTTGAGGGTCAACCGCCGACGTTCCACGGCCCCAATGGTTATTCAAACGTGGACCTCACGATAACTACCAGGGGAACCAATGTGTCAGAATGGACAGTGAGAGAAGGAGCTAGCCTAAGTGACCACCAGCTAATCACATTCAACGTAAGAATGGGATCAAGACCACCAGCGAGAACCGGACTACAACCTAGAACAAGTCTCCTTCAGGGATAGGGGAGTTCTGTTCCGCGCTCCACGGCCGGGTGGGGAAACTCCGCCTAGGAAGGCCGGCGGAGCAGATATCGAGAGACTTTGTTTTCTCGCAGATATTGATCCAGACTGCGCAGGAGTACCTGGGCAAGCGAAAGAGGACCGCGGCAGGGGGCTACGAATGGTGGACACCAGATCTGGATGCATAGAGGAGGGAGGTGTACAGCGCGCATAGACCCTGGCAGAAATCGCGGAAGAGAGGTGCGCGAGAATTACACCTAAAGAGGAAGCTCAACGAGGCGAGACACCGGTACAAAGAATCAATGAGAAATGCGGAGACCTCTTTCTTCCGCAAAGTGCACGTGCTCGCGCACGCGGCGCGCGACTGACAGCTGCTGTCATCTTGACAGCGCTGCCGGAAGCGACGTAGCGGCGAGCCTTGGC
The DNA here is from genome assembly GCA_014851415.1 of Cnaphalocrocis medinalis. Taxonomy (NCBI): domain Eukaryota; kingdom Metazoa; phylum Arthropoda; class Insecta; order Lepidoptera; family Crambidae; genus Cnaphalocrocis; species Cnaphalocrocis medinalis. The sequence continues at coordinate 6,830,415 of CM026301.1, read as the reverse complement.
GAACGGGGTTTTGGCCGGCGCGGTCCGATCACCGACTGTGCGGGGAGGACAAAGTCGAAGAAGGTAACGGGTTGGTCGGAGCGATCCCCCAATCCGCTTTACTTTATTTATTGCTTGTGTGGGTATCAACACCAAGTGGACTCGGTGGGAAGTGTCAACGTCATTTTGACGTTGACGTTTGCTGCCAGTGTCAGCGTCACTGTCATTGTGACGTTGACAAGTGACATTGACACTTAGTTTAGTTTACGGCATTATTTATTGGACCGATATAGTTTTAGCTTATTTTATTTCTGTGCCGTATTATTTTTGTTTTATTTTTGCCTCTGTTTGTTTTTATTTTTTACTCGTTTTAGGGTTCCGTAGCCAAAATGGCAAAAACGGAACCCTTATAGTTTCGTCATGTCCGTCTGTCCGTCTGTCCGTCTGTCCGTCTGTCCGTCTGTCACAGCCGATTTACTCGGAAACTATAAGTACTACAGTGATGAAATTTGATGGGAATATGTGTTGTATGAACCGCTACAAAAATATGACACTAAATAGTAAAAAAAAAGAATTGGGGGTGGGGCCCCCCATACATGTAACTGAGGGATGAAATTTTTTTTTCGATGTACATACCCGTGTGGGGTATCAATGGAAAGGTCTTTTAAAATGATATAAAGTTTTCTAAAAAACATTTTTCTTAAAGTGAACGGTTTTTGAGATATCAGCTCTCAAAGTCGTAAAAAGTATGTCCCCCCCCTCTATTTTTATAACTACGGGGTATAAAATTCTAAAAAAAATAGAGGTGATGCATGCTAATTAACTCTTTCAACGATTTTTGGTTTGATCAAAGTATCTCTTATAGTTTTTGAGATAGGTTGATTTAATTAAAACAAAAAACTACCTACAAACTATAAAAATAAGGTCGGCCTATCTTATGGTTACGGAACCCTTTCATTGTGCGTGTCCGACACGCTCTTGGCCGGTTTTTATTTATACTTTGTTTCAGCGGACATTCCTGTAAAGGAATGTTCGCTATTGACTTTGGTTTGTGTGACCCACTCTGTGCTTTCCCATTTGTCTGTCTGTGAATGGTGAACTTTAATGGAGGAGCAGGACGAGCTCGCGGCGTTTGCGTCGCGTCCTAGCATAGGGAGAAGCCCGCCTTCTACCCCCCGCTGCCCGACCCCGTCTGGGGACGCTCCTGAAAAGCGCCCACTCACCTCTCCGGAAGAGGTACCGCCTCGTCGCGCATACACGGAGCGAAGGACCGCAGCCGCCTCAGTTGTTGGTAGGCGTACTCCCCTTGTGGGTGGTATCCTTACCACCGCCACCCCCCGGACCGCACCCAGAACGGTGAAAAAGCCGTCGGCGGCACCCCCTGCGCCGCCCAAATCCACGCCTGCTCCGGTGACTACAGCAACGGAAACAACATCTATCGCTGCAACAAACATCGTGCCGTCAGAAACATCATCTACTTCTGCACCACCCCGCTATGTGGCCGCCCCGGTGGAGACCGAGGACTGGGAGGCGAAGGCCTCGCTGGAAGAACTGTTTACAAGGATGGATTCAATATTGAGAAGGGCAGTAACAATCTGCAGTGCGCCGGGCAGCAAGCTCAATAAGGACAATATCGCCGCCATCACCGCCATTGCCCAGGAGGCTTTGGCCATACAAGGAGCCACGGGCTTCCGCGCGGGAGACACCTGCTCCCAACTCATGGCCGCCAAGGAGCGCATACGCAGCCTGGAGGAGGAGGTCACCCGCTACAGTGTGTAACACGGTGCGGGTGGGGCAGCTGAACCTGGGCGGGGGCGCGCTCGCCACGGAGGAGCTGCCGGCGGTGGCGCGGGAGATGGGACTCGACATTGTTCTAGTACAGGAACAATTCTCGCAGACATTAGTATTGAGTGACGAGACTTGCTTTTACTTTTGTTTTTATTTTATTTTTAATTTTTTTTTATTTTTATTTTGTTTTATTTGATTCTTTTATTTTTATTTCCTTTGGACTTTGTTTTTTGTACGTCCCTTGTTTGTCTGACGTTTTATACTTTATATTTAAACTGTGAATGTGTACACGGGAATGGAGGAGCAGGATGAGCTCGCGGCCTTTCCACCCAGACCGAGCATAGGTAGGAGCCCGCCATCTACCCCCCGCTGCCCGGCCCCGTCTGGAGACGCACCGGAGAAGCGCCCGCTCACTTCGCCGGAGGAGGTGCCGTCCCGACGTGCCTGCACGGAGCGTCGGGGGACCGCCGTTGCCAGTGGTGGGAAGGCTACTCCACCAGTAGGTGGTAGCCTAACCACTGCCACCCCCCGGACAGCTCCACGCCAAGTAAAGAAGCCGTCACCGGCCCCACCTGCGCCGCCTAAACCAGTGCCAGCGTCGCCAGCTGTACAACCGGAAGCCGTGGCTCAAACCGCTGCTCCTGTCGCTGCCGAGGTGCCGCTGTTGGGGCCACCAACATATAGGGCTGCGCAAGTGGACAACGAGGACTGGGCCGCTAATGCCACGCTAGGACAGCTGTTCCAGAGAATGGAAACAATCTAAAGAAAGCTGTGGGAGTCTGCAGCGCGCCGGGCAGCAAACTAAATAAGGCTGACCTAGGACTTGTTACCGCCATCGCGCACGAGGCGCTAGCTATACAGGGCATAACTGGTTTCCGCGCAGGGACACCGCCGGGAAGCTGCTGGCCTCCCAGGAGAGGGCCAAGCTTCTTGAAGAGGAGGCAGCGACCCTGCGCAAACAACTAGCCGAACCGCGACCAGCTGCGGTCACTAATGCTGTTGATGGACCGCCCCCCCGGAAAACCTTCGCGCAGGCCACGACGGGCAGGACTTCCATCCCGATTCCAGCCGCACAGGGACCGGTGTTGGCCGTCTACCCCAGCGAGGGGAATACCAACCTGAAAACCGCAGAGGAGACGAAGGCGGAACTAAAGAGGAGCGTCGATCCAAGGGCGGCCCGCGTTCAAGTGGATAAGGTGCGCAAGGTGGGTAATGCGGGGGTCGTCGTACAGACCCCCACGGAAGAGGCGGCGAAGAGGCTGCGGTCAGCGGTGCCGACTACCCTCCGAGTTACGGAGCCAAGGCTCCCACGCCTAGCCATCCACGGCGTCACGAACCCCTACACCATCGAGGAATTTATGGACGTCGTCTATGAGCAAAACTTTGAGGGCAGCATGGACTGGCCAAGGGAGCGCCTGAAGCAGGACGGTAGGGCCGTTTTCAAAAGAAGCCGCCGAGGTAGCCAGGAGGCTACCTACATAATTGAATGCCGCCCAGCGCTACGGGAGGAGCTACTGTGCCGGGAGAACCTCTACTTAGCGTGGAACCTGTGCAGGGTGGAGGACCACGTCCAGGTGACCTGCTGCACTCGATGCCAGCTCTACGGCCACCCGGCGCGCTACTGCAAGAGCACAAAGGCGTACTGCGGACGATGCGCCGGCACGGACCACACAACCGAAGATTGTAAAGAGGAGAAGGCAGTGTGCGCGACGTGCACTATCTTTAAGAAGAAAGACGCCGACACGCACGCCACGGCCTCGCGGCTTTGCCCTGCGAGGGCCTACGCGGAGAGCCGCCAGGTTGCCGCCACCCGTTACAGTGTGTAACACGGTGCGGGTGGGGCAGCTGAACCTGGGCCTAAGGAGCTGCCGGCAGTGGGGCGGGAGTTGGGGCTGAACATTGTTCTCGCACAAGTACAATACTCGCAGTCCCAGCTCATCGTCCAAGCCGGCGCATAACCAGGCTTTGGCGATAGCGGTGCTCCACCATCTGTCGTCCGACAGCTGCGTCCTGACCACCGCCACCCTCGGACCCCCAGACTGTCAAGAGCCGACAGGTTGCCGCCACCCGCTACAGTGTGTAACACGGTGCAGCTGGGGCAGCTAAACCTGGGCGGAGGCGCGCTTACCACGAAAGAGCTGCGACGTATATAGGATGGGACGAAGCTGAGGTGTGCGACTACATAAGGGCCACATGCTACAGCAAGTTGAAAAACACTGCCGAGCGAAAGAGACAATCTGCGGCAAATGCGGCGAGGCAGCCCACGAGAAAGGACTCGAATGTTTACTTTTGTTTTATTTTCATTCTGTTTTGAGTTTGTTTTTAGTATTGTTTTAATTTTCTCTTTTTGTTTTAATTTAATTTTTTTTGTTTTAATTTATTTTTTTGTTTTAATTTTATCTTTTTTTGTTTTAATTTTCCTTATTTTGTTTTAATTGTCCTCTTTTCTTGTATTTATTTTACTTGTGCTTTACATATCCCCTGCCCGTGGGTTCCTGCACGGGGGCCCTTCCATCCGGCGAACAGTGCTATGTTTGTCTTTGAGGGTAAACAGGTAGTATGAAGTGGCACGTCAATGAAAAACTTTAAGGCAATCGTTTATCCCGGTATGGCCATGTAATAAAGAGTTTGAAAGAGTGATGAGTATGAATGTTAGAGGAGGGTTAGAATACGACTGAAAAAGAGATGGATGGATTGTCTGTGGAATGGTATTATGATGAAAGGATGTATGTGTAAGTGACAGGGACGTATAGAAGGAGAAGAAAGACACCCTTCTTTATGACTCAGGGGAAATGCATAACGCATAAGGGTTGAATATCAGTCGACCGCTACGGGCTCGCCGGCAGTCGCTGCCACTCGCTCTGTCTCACTGCTGCATGAATCATACAATGGGTTTACTTCAAAGAGCTGGGCACGAACTTTCTTTATACTTCATCGATTTAAATTCCATTCGTTTAAATAGCGCATATTAAACCTTTCATCTGTGATTTCATCCAAAGCAATATGAAGTATGTTTTGAAGACTTTGACGTACCTAACTTTAATTAACGTCAAATAGCACAAGTTAAGGTGTCACTTATTGCATATTTGACTGCACAGACCACATGGCTACAGTGGGAATTTAATTAGGTACTTTCAGTTTCACTTCTTTAGAGGTGAATTCCCTCTGCATATTGCTCTGTTTATGTACAGGCAAATATCAAAGATGTGTGTATTAACTAAGCAACAATATCTTTGTACGGATCACATTACTCATGGACATGTTAGGTAGCAAAAATCTGTAGAATTTACTCAAAGAGATGGCATACTGTTGACCGTAGTCCAAGTTCAACCACATTGGTTGTTTCGTTTATCAAATTGATATTTTGATAGCGCGATTAGAAATAACTTATCACCTTGTAGTGAAGGTAGACTTCTACCCATACGCCATCTAGCGGATTTTTACCATTTATTACTATACTAGTGGCCCGCCCTCACTTCGCTTCGGGACCGTAATTCAGAAATGAACCAATAGATGGCGCTGTGTCCAATAACATCGTGCAAGCGTTTCGTGTTTTCGGTTTACCTGTAAGCTTTGTCGTTGTCTATAGAAGTTATCTCTTTATAAATAGTATGGATTCATGTGTTTCACATTAAGTTAGGAGGATTCAAGATACTGGACAGATTGTTTATTGGTAATTCCTCTGTTTTGTGTTAACTGTAACACAGTGCTTAAGCTACTAACTGCTGCACTCAGAGACGCTTTTTAACCTTTCTGCTGATTATCATAAGGCTCAATTTTTTTTACTTAAGTGACAACTAAAGTTGAAGGCTATCTGAGGGCTTAAAACGAAACGGGTTTCTCATTCAATTGAATCTTTATCCTTGTCACACGCACTGTGCGTCTCTTTTGTATGAATGTGAAAGGTTACGAGACGGTTTCGTTATAAGCCCCCAGGTTAATGTATAAAGTTATTAGTTATAATAATTGTCCCGCCATCACTTCGTTTTGGAAAATTACTTCCACTATTTACCAATAGATGGCGCTGGGCGATTGAAGCGCGCTAATGTTTTAACTTCGTACAAGCAGCCACAACTCAGGTTACCACAACCTGTCAAATTTCTTCAATTGATATTCAGCCTAATATGTATATGACAGTAAGATGAGAGTCGATTGAAGAAATTTGTCAGTTTTGTATACTTTGATGTGTGGCTGTATGTACGTACATTTAAGATTTGGCGATGTATATAGATTTTACCTCTTTGTATATAGTATAGGTTATATTTGTACAACCCAACTTGTTTACTTGTAAGGGACTTGATGTAATTAGTGTAATGTAGATAATGTAATTAATATAATTTAACTTGCTGTGACGAAAAACTTGTTTTATTTTATTTATTACCTACTGAAGGCAGCCAAACTGCCTGAAGACTGGTTCAGTGGCGCAATGGGTAGTGGGTCGTACTTTGAAGCAGCGGCTGCGCTTGGAGTCCCGGTTTCGATTCCCGGGTAAGGCCCTTTTATTCAGAAATTCTAGGCCATTGTCATCAGCATTTCTTAACTAGAATTTGGCCATTTTATCATAGTTGTCATAGTTATTTTACTATCACTACCTACTATTGTCGCAAGTAATTTGTCTCTAGAATTTTGTCACCAGTATTTCTTTACTAGTATTTTGTCATCAGCATTCCTACCTAATATTTTGTCACTTCCTCACCTGTTCATTATGCGGGCGATGCGGCAGCGACCTCTGCCGGTCCAGAACCAACGGCCTGATGGCTGTGGGCGGCAGGATGTGCTTCTTTTATTCAGAAATTCTCGATGTAAGCCCAAAGTCTAGAAGTTGGCAGTCTTATACCTAACCCCGTGCCTCGGAAAGCACGTTAATATGTTGGTTCTGCGCCCGATCGCTCTTTACTCACACATGTCGTCACCGAAGAGAGAGAGGGAGAGATCGAATTAAGAGGGAAAGGGAATAGAGAGTGCACCTGTATTTGCGCACACACTAGAGCAATGTCTTGCGTACGTGCGCTGTTTCGTCGAGTGAGTGAGTTAAATGTCAGCGCACATGTGACTACTGGTGTTGCAGGTGTCTATGGGCGGCGGTATACGCTTACCATCAGGTGATCCGTCCGCTTCTCTGCCACCTATCACAAAGTGGTTGACTGTGAAAGTCATGGCAACATTCTTATTTGGAGTTACTAGTTAATAGGTAACAAGAGAAAAAGAAAAGAATATGATATTTGGTTTTTGCAATTATAAGATTTTTTATTTAGCTGTAAAATTGCAGTTATAGGTATGTATTCATTCAGCCTCCCTAATTGAGACTAGAAATTCTGACGGATGAATCGAGACTAAAATTCTGACGTACAAATTGAGCCTAATTTCTGATGTTACAAATTGAAACTAAAAATTCTGTCATACAAACTGAGACTAAAAAATTCTGACTTAGCAATCGAGACTGAAAATTCTGACGTACAAATTGAGACTTAAATTCTGACGTAGAAACTGCGACTAAGAATAGAATAGAATAATTTAATTGTAATTACAAAGGTGTTACATAAAATAATTTGCATCTCACACTTAGCTACACGGTAATAGCATGCAAATAAAAAACTAAAAATTCAAATGTACAAATGATGTTCAAGATATTCGCACACAGTTAAAACAAATGATTGGTCTAAGAAGTGGCATTGGCGATGGCGGTGGCTGAAGCCCCGTTTTGGGCATTTGCGGTGGCGTTGGCGCTAGCGGGCCCGCCGTTGGACGTGGCCTGCGCGACGGCGGTAGCGGACCCCGAGCCGGGGGCGGGTGGGCTAGCTGTTGAAAGTCAAGGTCAAGGTTGAAGGTCAAAGTCAAGGTTGTTACAGTATTTCACTGATAGTCATGATTTAGGTGTTGCAGATGTCCATGGGCGGCGGTGATCACTTACCATCAGGTGAGTCGAGCTCGTTTTTTTTTATGAGATAGGTAGCAGGCGAGCAGGCGGATCACCTGATGGTAAGCAATTGCCGCCGCCCATGGACACTTGCAACACCAGTGGAGTTACAAGTGCGCTGCCAACCTTTTATCCCCTTCCCCCGAGTGGGCCTCCGGTACCCTCACTCACTCGGCGAAACACAGCACAAGGGCTGCTTCACGCCGGTTTTCTGTGAGGCAGTGGTATCACTCCGGTCGAGCCGGCCCATTCATGCCGAAGCGTGGCTCTCCCACAGTTTGTCCGCTATAACGTCTTGAGACCCAGAAAGCATAGGTACAACATGCTTTTCTATTGCCTCTGCTGTCTGGGCCTTACGACGATGGTGTAAAAAACAGACATCGGATTAATATCCCAAGATGGACAAGCCGACGCGGCGCTTAAATGGATTACAATTTCGGCCAGATGATAAAAAAAATGCTTACCAAACCCTGTCAAGAAAATCGTGACGCTTGCCTGAGGAACTAAGGAAGTTCCCATACCATCCCATACCTTTGGAGTTACCATACCATAATCTGTAACGCCATCATTAACGGATTCTTGAAGGGCATATTTTCTTTTAACGTCCTAAGAGCCAAAAGCCTTTTAAAAGGCATAAACTGATTTTCCCCTGTGTCTGCTGGTGTCTGGGCCTTACGACGTAAAAACCAGCTTCATGAGATAGGTGGCAGACTAGGAGACGGATAACCAAATGGTAAGCGATTGCCGCCGCCCATAGGCACTCGCAAGACCAGTGGAGTCACAAGTACGAACCTTAAACCCCCTATTCCCACCAATTGGGCCTCCGGTACCCTCACTAGGCGAAACACAGCACAGGCGCAGCTTCATGCCGGTCTTCCGGCCGGCCCTTTAATGTCGAAGCGTGGCTTTCCCACGATTATAGTAACCTATCGATTGCCAAATATTTTACCTGTCGGTGCGGGTGGTGCGGCCGTTGGTGCGGCCGTTGGTGCGGCCGTTGGTGCGGCCGTTGGTGCGGCCGTTGGTGCGGCCGTTGGTGCGGCCGTTGGTGCGGCCGTTGGTGCGGCCGTTGGTGCGGCCGTTGGTGCGGGGGTTGGTGCGGGGGTCGGTGCGGGGGTTGCTGCGGGGGGTGGTGCGGCGGTGACCACTGGCGACGGCGTGGGGGCCGGCGTGGGCGGTGGGGGCGGGGTGCGAGGCTTTGGACGCGGGCGGTCGTAGCGGTCGTCGTACGGGCTGCCCCGGTAGCGGCCGCCGCCGCCGCCGCCGCAGCCCCGGGGGGCGGCCGACGCCAACGCCAGAAGTGCTAAGAAGGTTAGCTGAAATCAGGAGTGATGAATAATTTAACAACTTTACAAATAAAGCTGAAGTGGCAGTGGGCTGGCCATATCTGCCGCAGAACTAACAACCGTTGGGGCAAACGAGTTCTGGAGTGGAGACCGCGTCTTGGTAAACGTGGTGTAGGACGACCTCAGGCCAGATGGAGTGACGATCTGCACAAGAGAGCTCCAGGATGCGAGTAGCCGACGATCGATCAAAGTGGCGAGCATTTGGAGAGGCCTATGTCCAGCAGAGGACTGCAACGGGCTGATGATGATGATGATGGATGACACATAAAGATAAATAGGTACACAGGTATAACTTTTATTCGTTGCAACAACATACAAACATTACAAAATTAAAATTGAACTGACATAAAAATAAAAGTTGGAACCTAAAATTGCTGCTAGATCGACGATCGATCGATTTTTTATGATATAGGTGGCAGACGAACCGACGGATCACCTGACGGATCCTCTGTCCTCACTTTCGCAGCGAAACACAGCGCATGCACTGCTTCACGCCGGTTTTCTGTGAGGACGTGGGATTACTCCGGTCGAGCCGGCCCATTAACGCCGAAGCTCTCCCACTGTTAAAATATTGATAACATCCTTAAAAATATAAATGTTGTACTGGTTGAACCTTTTCAAGGATCAAAATGATTGATGGATGGCTAGGTAATACTTACCACAAATAGTTTCATGTTGATTACCGCCCGTATTTTGCTCGTCTATTTGACAACAAACAAGTTGTTGCTTTATAAGCAGCAGAGTGCAAACGGACTAACACAGCGTTAAATTTATGAGCTGACGCAGCGGCGGCAACAGTCAACAGAGCTGGTGGGGCACCTGAGCAAACTTGCACACACAATGACACAAAATTATGATTCTCAATTTAATACTGGATAAAAACAAAATAATTCGCTATTTACCAGTCTGGATCAATATAAATACCTCAGTTTTGTGGAAGGCTTTAGCTGCAGCAGTGTTTCGAGAGATGGGCGGACTCGTTTCTAGAAAGCCGGAACGCGACCTCTCTCAGACCCAGCAGATGTTAATTCAATTCAATTCAATTCAAATCATTTATTTCAGACATTAAAATAATCCATAAATTTTGAATTATGAAAATTAGAAATTAGAAATCAGTCAGCTTTTCAATACTTATTACATTGAATCACATACTTATTATTACCTATAATTTTATTTGTATTTTTAAGTTCATACATGAAACAGTGCATTAAGTACTGCTGACCCGATTGCTCGTTTGTTTTTTTTTATGCGACAGTTTACAGACGAACACACGGATCACAAGGAGACCTATTTTTGAATTGTCGTGTCACTAAAAAATGTGTGACTCCATTGTGTGACTCGCATGTTTTTTGACATCCGCATTTTTTAATCATACGAAAACGAGCGATTTGCAACGAGTGGTGTAAACCACTCGTTTCCGCTAAGCGAGTGGTCGCTTTTACGTCAAATCACACATCAAATATTTACGACTTAACACCTTAACACTATACTTTGACAAGATTGGCGACACACTAAGCGAGTGATTTCAAAAATAGGGAAAATTATGAATCATGCGACTCACGAGACGACGTGACTTGCAAAACAAGTAAGTAGTTTTGTTTGGACGAAGCGAAAATTCAAAAATAGGTCTCCTGATGGTAAGCGATGACCGCCGCCCATAGACACCTGCAACCCCAGTAGAGTCACAAGTGCGCTGCCAACCTTTAACACTCCTTTACAAAGAACATACAAAACAATAGCAGATAATAGCAGCAAATGGAGTAAGTCCTGGCAACGTACTTACGTACGACCATTGTATGTATGTAGGTACATGTTGGTAAAAGCTGTACGAATGTTAATGTTCGTCATCATAATATTGAAACAAACTGAGAGAATATTATTTTCACTGCTTCTGTGTGATCTGTTGTTTTGCTATTTTTTTGTCATAAGTAGGTAATCTCGAGCGCGAAGCACACACTGCCGTACCATCCTTTACTGGAACCATTTCGCAGCATTATCAGGCCCCTAAAAAAAATTGAAATCGGTCCATTCGTTCGGGAGCTATGATGCCACAGACAGACAGACATACAGACACGTTGAACTTATAACACCCCTCTCTTTTTTCCGTCGGGGGTTAAAAACCAGTATCGAGCCTTAACACACTTGTTATTCAATCAACATTCGTATGTCTACCTTTTACTGACGTAGGTACGCAGAATATACATTAAATGGTGAACATTCGTTTAACTAAACTTACGATTGATTACGCAGTGTTCTAATAGTGTCAAAGTGATGACGAACATTCATATGTCTATCGTTTACTAAATCCATAACATGGATGCAACATGACTGCGTTAAAGTATTAGTCAATCCCATCAAAAACATAAATCTAGACCTCAGAAGCATATGGGCGGATGTGCAGATTTAGCATTATTTTTTTATTGAATAACGAAGATACCTAAGCGTTTCTTTCTCTTTCTATATCACTTTGAGATGTATTTCTATCTCTTTTCTGGGCTTAGATAATTTCGTGCATAATGTCGGTTCTGACAGCTTTTCTAAAATCATTAGAACCTTAAGCACAAGTGCCTTAAGGTTGAATTTACACTTTCAGCTCTTTGCGTCTACATTGCTGAATCCGCCATAAGAAAGATAGCCTAAAATAAATATTCGTACAAAGGCTACGTAAAAGGAATTACGCCTTTATGGTTCCAACAGTGAATTGAAATATTCGTCATAAGTAAACTTACGACATTATGCCTCTAAGATTCCTTTAAATAATGTTAAACGGATAAACGGATCCAGATGTATGACTTTATGCCTTTTGTTTTAGTAACTTTGTAAATGGATTGGTGGGCTTATTTGGAAATAAGTCGTTATGGATGTAAAATATTGTAAATATGACAAGCGACATCGGGCATTATCCCTTGATCATGTCGGGTCTGAATCAGTTTAAGCGTAATATAATGTCATTGTGATTGGTCATTGCGCGATCTTATGCCTGACCATCTGTCACTTTGGACTTGCACGCATTGTTTGTTTACATTGTGACGTTATTGTTATACCTTCAGCCTGTTTTTTATGAGAGAGTCGGCAAACGATCAAGTGGGTCACCTTCTGGTAAATCACCGCTGCCCATGAACATCTGCGAGATCAGACAGGTCGCTGATGCGTTGCCGGCCTTTTAAGAAGGAGCAAGCTCTTCTCTTGAAGGTTCCTAAGTCATAGCCGTCAGGTAATACTGCCGCAGCTTAACTATTCCACAAAAGGAACGCACAGTGCTTACCAACCATCAAGATGATGAAGATGGAATGACAGCCGCTTGCGTGTAGTTCAATGTAAGGATTCAACCGCAGAAAGTAGACCGAACAATTCCTCGGAGCACTTCCCGTGATAAATGCGGTAAAGAATACATAGGGAATCTATAGCCCTATCCCTGTGATTACCTAGACTTGCTCAGTGTGGCTCCCTACGATGTCTTTGGACGAAATGGGAAATAATACGATGACGAAGTATAATTAAAACTGCCAATAGTAATAATGTAATAACTATATTTCCTAACTTTAATAAATATACGTTGCTGGTTGGTTGGTTAAATTTTATCAGATTCAAAAGCGCTTGTAAGTAGGTAGCACTAGGTTTTCTATGAGTCAGTGTTGTCAACGAAGAATTTGTACTTATTAGAAACTGCAATAAGAATGATCATTTGTTAATAGAGTGGGTTCAATTGACGTCCGTTGCTGATTTCTTGATGGATCAGGAACTAAAGCATGAGTCCGGTATGCAGGTCTATGAAGAAAGGTGGTGGTGGGTTGTGTGCAGCACTTTTTCGCAACCAACAATTATATCTGCCTGAACGACTTGCAAGTCCTAAAAGGTTTAAAAGCCTATGTCCAGATCAGATTAACGTTGGCCGTATCTTCGTTGCGGGTCGGGTTTGGGGTCTTACAGGCCTAAGCCTAAGCCTCCGGTTGGCCCTTGACGACGCCAACAGCACTCAGGGCCGAAGTGATGGCCGATTCGACAATGCCTGTGGCCGTCCCGACGAGGCCGGTGGCGGCGGATGCAATGCCTCCGAGTTGACCTGTGGAAAGACCAATTTTTTAAATAAGGGTTTCGGATGGGTTCCTGAACCCTATTAATCAGTCTATTAGGCTGCCTGTCCATTTAAGCGGAGCGATGCGGCGGAGCGGAGAAACCGATAAACGACAAATATTAGCCAATAGTATTTATTTATTTTAGCCAGTAGAATTTTTGTGTAATACTATTGGCTAATATTTGTCCGTTTCTCCGCTCCGCCGCATCGCTCCGCTTAAATGGACAGGCAGCCTTACCCATCAAGCTAATCAAATCTAGGAACAAAAACGGCCGAGAGCGTGTCGGACACGCATATGAAAGGGTTCCGTAGCTATTTCTTTTTCGAATTGGCTTTTCGCTGTAATTGGGGGTGAAAAATGATTATTTTTCTAACATTTTAAAAACCAATTTTTGGATTATCAATATACATCTCTCCATCAATCATGTATAGTTTTTTTAATCCATACTAATATTATAAATGCGAAAGTAACTCTGTCTGTCTGTCTGTCTGTCTGTCTGCTACTCTTTCACGCCAAAACTACTCAACGGATTTAAATGAAATTTGGTATACAGATAATCTAGACCCTGAAAAAGGACATAGGCTACTTTTTATTGCGAAAAGGGGGTTGTAAGGGGTTAAAAGGGGGGTAAAAAGTTACTTTTCCACGCGGACGAAGTCGCGGGCGGCCGCTAGTAATAAGTAACTCGACCAACTTATGACGTGTAGTTGCCCTAACTAAGCCTTTAGTGAGTCCAGTCACGGCATCGAGGGACGGTATGGGTAAGCCTTTAGTGAGTCCAGTCACGGCATCGAGGGACGGTATGGGTAAGCCTTTAGTGAGTCCAGTCACGGCATCGAGGGACGGTATGGGTAAGCCTTTAGTGAGTCCAGTCACGGCATCGAGGGACGGTATGGGTTAGCCTTTAGTGAGTCCAGTCACGGCATCGAGGGACGGTATGGGTAAGCCTTTAGTGAGTCCAGTCACGGCATCGAGGGACGGTATGGGTACCTAAGTCTTTAGTGAGTCCAGTGGCGGCGTCAAGTGGTAGAGCGCCAGTGAGCCCAGAGGGGTCGCCGGCCCCACCAGCGGAGACGGCCCCGGCGCTGGCCTCGCCGACGGCGTCAGCGGTCGCGCTCGCGCTGGTGGACACACTCGCCATGGCCTCCAGCTGTGGGGCCGCGTGAGCCAGGCCCAGCGCCAGCATAACGACGGAGAACTACGAGAGGAAAAATTTTTTAGGACGACTAAAAAACAGTAACAGAACATGAATCAATGATTTTTAAAATTTTTGTCTGTCTGTTTGTCTGTTTGTTCGCGCTAATCTCAGAAACTACTGAACCAATTCGAATGAAACTTTTTTTATTGTATAGCTGTAATATCAGGGCAACTTATAGGATATATTATATTTTGAAGACCAGGCTCCTTGATGTAGAACCACAACAGCCCAGCTAAACTATAAGAGGTAGGTCAATGGGACCTTAACAAAAGTTGTTCAGATTGATGAGCATTTTATGATGCCATGAAATAAATCAAAGATCATGGAACATCTGGTGTGGAACTTTAAGAGCCCAGCTACACTATAACAAATATGGAATGAAATGGAATGAAAAATTTATTCATGGGACTACGTGATACCTTGGCCCAATCTACTCCAACTTTTTCATACACATTCTTTGACAGAATTGGTGGATAAATATAAGATTCAAACTTTAATAGAATAGGTACTTACATCCCCTAATGGAATAAAAAATAATTTGGGGGCTACTTTCATTAGAAGTTAATATCATTTTTTTTAAATATTAAATGGGTTTGCACTTGACCTCATCTCACCTGATGGAGAGTGACAATGAGGTCTAAGATGTAGCGTGCTTTCCCAGAAGAAGCCTATTCACTCTCGACTTAAAGACACCCAAGTTGTAGCTCTCTGGAAATACAGAAGCCGGCAAGTTGTTCCATTCCTTAGCAGTTCGTATAAAATATCAATGAGCCGCCTTAAAAATCTATTAACCTATAAACGAACATTTATAATAATCAATAGGTACATCTATATATAAGTAATATTTTTTTATATCTATTTAAATAATCATCTTTAAGTCAAGAGTCATAAAGTTCGCGCAAACGAAGTTGCGGGCGGCCACTAGTAAATAAATACATGAAAACAATATTTAAAAAAACTACGGTTAATAATAGAAAAAAACAATCGTGATGTGATACAATGGCTCCTGGACAGACAGAGTTACTTGCGCATTTGTACCTAATACTTATTACTCACTTAAGTAGTTAGGATCATTATTGACCTCTAAAACTATTCACACTTAAACCGTGGAATGCCACGCCATAGTAACAAATTAGAACTTACTTACATGTTAGTTGAAGTTGTTTTTAACCCTCGACGCAAAAACGACGGGGTGTTATAAGATTGACGTGTCTGTTTGTCCATTTGTGTGTGTGTCTGTCTATCTATGGCATCGTAGCTCCCGAACGTAAACTAAGTATGGACCGATTTGGATTTTGTTAATTTTTTTTTGTTTGAAAGTTATTATAGTCGAGAGTGTTCTTAGCTAGATTTAGATGTCCGCCACATAACTGATGAATTCGGCACAAAATGTTTTAGTTTTAAGATTTTATTGTTATTAGCTGTAAGATTGTTGCTGAATAAATATTTTTCTATTCTATTCTATTCTAATTTCATGTTTTCACTTGATTCCAGTATGTATCAAAGGAAGGGCTCGAGTAGTGAATGAATACTTTATGACAACTTTTTAGGTAAGTAAGTACGTAAGTAGTTTTGTACCAAGTCGATGTTGCATAATAACAAGATCAGTAACTACCCGGCCAGGAAGCAGCTCGCCTGGGTAAACCAGTTTAACTCACCAGAGCGAATTTCATGTTGACGTTGGGAGGAGCTGTGCCGTAGACGAAACCGATATGTCAGGCTGCGCGGCCGCCCGTCTCTTATATTCAGCGGTCTTATTTTTGGAAAATTTCTAAGATTTTCAGTAATTGTCTTTGTGCAAACAACTGTGCAAATAATTTACTA
Source organism: Cnaphalocrocis medinalis (assembly GCA_014851415.1). Taxonomy (NCBI): domain Eukaryota; kingdom Metazoa; phylum Arthropoda; class Insecta; order Lepidoptera; family Crambidae; genus Cnaphalocrocis; species Cnaphalocrocis medinalis. The sequence continues at coordinate 6,814,287 of CM026301.1, read as the reverse complement.
CCTAAAACTGGGCTGGGTTGTTCAGTAGCCAAGTTCGAAATATAAGTAAATTTGCAGTTATGTAACAATATAATATTTTTTTAGGTTTCCGAAGTCTACTAGGAACCTTTATAAGTTCGTCATGTCTGTCCGTCTGTCCTGGCTCGTTCTCCGCCGTTTCTGTGCCGATTGCCTCGAAAATTGGTGGAGAGATGTGCACTGATTCCAAAAATTGGTTTTTAAAATTATCGAAAAATAACTATTTACAAACTATGAAAATAAGGTCGGCCCATCTTATGGCTACGGAACCCTTTTATATGCGTGTGGGACACGCTCTTGGCCGGTTTTTTTAAATGATTATGTAACACAAAGACATTAAACAAATACAAGTGTTCATCACACGAAGTGTGTCCAGTTTGGGGATAGAACCCACGACCTTTGGCGTATATGAGGAGATGTCACAATCAAACACGATTCGGGCGATGGCCATCGGGACATTACTATAAAACTAACTAAGTAGGTAGGTAGTAGATTTTTTATGTTATAAGTAAATCTTACTCTATGGACCAAGCTGTTTATGATTATTGCCACAACTGCTACCTTACTCTATGGTCCGAACGTCATGACTATCACCACAACTGCTACCTTACTCTATGGTCCGAGCTGTCATGACTATCACCACAACTGCTACCTTACTCTATGGTCCCAGCGTCATGACTATCACCACAACTGCTACCTTACTCTATGGTCCGAGCTGTCATGACTATCACCACAACTGCTACCTTACTCTATGGTCCGAGCGTCATGACTATCACCACAACTGCTACCTTACTCTATGGTCCGAGCTGTCATGACTATCACCACAACTGCTACCTTACTCTATGGTCCGAGCTGTCATGACTATCACCACAACTGCTACCTTACTCTATGGTCCGAGCTGTCATGACTATCACCACAACTGCTACCTTACTCTATGGTCCGAGCGTCATGACTATCACCACAACTGCTACCTTACTCTATGGTCCGAGCTGTCATGACTATCACCACAACTGCTACCTTACTCTATGGTCCCAGCGTCATGACTATCACCACAACTGCTACCTTACTCTATGGTCCCAGCGTCATGACTATCACCACAACTACTACCTTACTCTATGGTCCGAGCGCAATGACTATCACCACAACTGCTACCGTACTCGGTGCTGGCCAAAGAGAATATAATCACTCCGTGTGATGGCCTCCCAAGTGATAACTTTCTCGGTGTGGCTCCCTACGATGTCTTTGGACGAAATGGGAAATAATACGATGACGAAGTATAATTAAAACTGCCAATAGTAATAATGTAATAATTATATTTCCTAACTTTAATAAATATACGTTGCTGGTTGGTGTTGCAACTGGTTGGTTAAATTTTATCAGATTTAAAAGCGCTTGTAGTAGGTACTAGCACTAGGTTTTCTATGAGTCAGTGTTGTCAACGAAGAATTTGTACGAATTAGAAATATACTGCAATAAAAATTATTATTTGTTAATTGAGTGGGTTCAATTGACGTCCGTTGCTGATTTCTTGATGGATCAGGAACTAAAGCATGAGTCCGGTATGCAGGTCTATGAAGAGAGGTGGTGGTGGGTTGTGTGCAGCACTTTTTCGCAACCAACAATTATATCTGCCTGAACGACTTGCAAGTCCTAAAAGGTTTAAAAGCCTATGTCCAGATCAGATTAACGTTGGCCGTATCTTCGTTGCGGGTCGGGTTTGGGGTCTTACAGGCCTAAGCCCAAGCCTCCGGTTAAGCCTCCGAGTAGGCCCTTGGCGGCGCCAACAGTACCCATGGCCGTATTGACGGCCGAGCTGGCGATGCCTGTGGCCGTTCCGACGAGGCCGGTGATTTGACCTGTGGAAAGACCAATTTTTTAAATAAGGGTTTCGGATGGGTTCCTGAACCCTAAAAATCAGTCTATTACCCATCAAGCTAATCAAATACATAGGGAAAAACCTAAAAATCAAAGTAGTTATACCTGATTCACCATCAGGTCAATGAAGGAGATGTGTTTTTTAATATAATATAGGAAGGCAAACGAACAAGCGCGTCACCTGTAGCGCTAGGCCATGATTTGACATCGAAAACTGACATAACGTAAACTATTGCTCTGTGTCTTTCAAATGCATCACAATGACAAAGCGATAGTTTTCGATAGCGAGGATAGTATTTCAAACTCATGGTAAGGCCACTGATGGTAAGCGAACACCGCCGCCCATGGACATCAGCTACACCAGAAAGAGCGGATGCGTTAATATAAATTTGTTTTTGGGAAGTTAAAGGCTCGTTTCTTGAAGATTTGATTCCATAAATGAGGAGGTGCGAGGCAGGAAGTGTCGAGTAAAGCGCACGGTACTTAGTTGTATGATTGCTTTGCTACCCTCTCTCTGAACCATTAAACGTAGGTAACGTCTTTGTAAATGCACAAGCACTCACATGATTAAGTACTATCATTTGAATTTTGCTATATTTACCTAATGGGAGAGCACCAGTGAGGCCTCCGAGTCCGCCGCAGTCACCGCCAGCTCCAGCACCACCGCCGAGCCCAGGGATGGGCAAGGCTTTAGTGAGTCCGCCCAAGGCATCTAGCCCAGGGAGGGGCAAGGCTTTAGTGAGTCCGCCCACGGCATCTAGCCCAGGGAGGGGCAAGGCTTTAGTGAGTCCACCCACGGCATCGAGCCCAGGGATGGGTAAGTCTTTAGTGAGTCCAGTGACGGCGTCAAGTGGTAGAGCGCCAGTGAGCCCAGAGAGGGCCCCGCCGGCCCCACTAGCGGCGCCGGTGGCGGCGGAGACGGCCCCGCCGCAGCCCTCGCCGGCGGCGCCGACGGTCCCGGAGGCGGTCGAGCTCGCGCTGGTGGACACGCTCGCCATGGCCTCCAGCTGTGGGGCCGCGTGGGCCAGGCCCAGCGCCAGCATAACGACGGAGAACTACGAGAGGAAAAACTTTTTAGCATTTTTTTATTACCATCATACCAACCAATTGCCATAATATTATGTACACAGTTATAGCAATAAAGATTATTCTATTCTATGTGATAGGTGGCAGACAGCAGATGGATCACCTGATGGTAAGCGATGGCCGCCGTCCATAGACACCAGCAACACTAGCATTTTTGTATTTTTATTCCCTAAGTGGTTGAAGTATTGTAGACAGACATGAGGAATCTATTTAAGGGTTCCTTATTTTGCCATTAGGATACGATCACAAATGACGACGATGATCACAAAATTTTAAATACCCTATTACCTATATGCAGGGTGTATTATCGGTGAACATTTATATATCTTTTTATACTAGAGATGGCAAACGAGCAAGCTGCTGGTAAGCAATCACCGCTGCCCATGACCATCTGCGAGATCAGGGAGGTCGCTGATGCGTTGCCGGCCTTTTTAAGAACGAGTACCAACCAACCAACTATTCCGAACAACATTGTTCTGACTTTTGAATTGATTTGATTTGAATTCACTTTAAAAAAAATCTTATTTCCATACAAAGTCGGTCACTCGACTGCTAGAACACGTTGATGTTCACAGATGCATCCTGCATTTTCATAAAAATAGAAAATTGTAAATCCCGAAAAGTTGTCATAATGTATATAGTCTACTACTCAAGTCCTTAATATTTTTAGGTTGTTATTGTGCCAAGTCGACGTTGCATTAACAAGACGAGTAACTACCCGGCCAGGAAGCAGCTCGCCTGGGTAAACCAGTTTAACTCACCAGAGCGAATTTCATGTTGACGTTGGGAGGAGCTGTGCCGTAGACCAAACCGATATGTCAGGCTGCGCGGCCGCCCGTCTCTTATATTCAGCGGTCTTATTTTGGAAATTTTCTACGATCTTCAGTAATTGTCTTTGTGCAAACAACTGTGCAACTGTACAAACAATTTACTACTTTTACCTAAAACTGTGCTGGGTTGTTCTGAAGCCAAGTTCGAAATATAAACGTACAGTTATGTAACAATTTTTTTTTAATATGATTATGTAACACAAAGACACTGAACAAACATATAAGTAAGTCACACAAATGTTTGTCCAGTGTTGGGATCGAACCCACGACCTTTGGCGTATGAGATGTCACTATCAAACACGATATCGGACCATCGCCATCAGGACATAAAACTATATATAGCCATAAAAACCCAACTACGACAAAAAACGACGCTGAAAAAGTATAAAACAAGCCTTCGTTGTCAATTTACAATAATGTCATACAATACTATTCTGAAGTATGCAATATTCACTATGTAGAGATAAATTTTCATGTTTGGAAATCCGCAGTCACACGTTGTCAAAGTGCTACGGTAGGTAGGTAGGTATATGAACGTGTGACTACGCCTATATATATTCAAAATGTGCAAGTCAAGCGCTTTCAAATGATACCAAACACGGCATATTTATCATAATTATTTTTTTTTACTCTGTATGTTTTGTCCGCTAGAGGGCGCCACATTAGATTTTGTCAAACCTCATATAGCCTATAACCAGCGGACAATTAAGACGCTTATAATGATATGTCATTTGTCGAATTCTGATAAGTAGTTCAGAAGTTACGTAGAAACAGATGAACATACATACATACATAGCCTGTCAAAATCATAACCCTCCTTTTGCTTTGCCGTAGTCGGGTAAAAATCATAACCCTCCTTTTGCTTTGCTGTAGTCGGGTAAAAACTAACTACTAACGAAAATTTGGAGCGAGATCTAGTAAACAGTATCCCATCAAAAACAATACTTGTCACATTAAACAACCGAATTAATTTAATGCATTACTTGTGAGATATATTGTATTTTAATGTGATTGCCAAGTCAATAAATGAATAACCGTCTTGGCAAAACATGGATCTCACCACTTTTTACGGTAGTTGCGAGACTTGTTTTTATTACAAGTATTGTTTTTGGTGGAATACACGTTTCCTGCTGCGTAACCCCTCATGAACGAGTTCGATTCGCACTAGGCCGCTTTTTGTAGTAGGTGGTACCTTAAAATATTTTTGTTTTGATAAAGATAAAGATAACTTTATTTGCATAAAACATGGTTTATAACAGCTGTAGTTGGTTTTAAATAATTGATCACATGTCCCTGTTGACCCTTGAATTGAATCCGGGAATTCAAGTTTAGCCATTTTTGCGACCAGTAGCTCTTTGCGCCACCCGTTATTTAGACAGTTTTAAAATAGGTATTGATTTTTAAATGAATCTTGGCTAATTTTTTACACTTGTAAATTGATCGGATTTTCATTTATTTTATAAAATTATATTTTTTCCCATTACCTACCATTTCGGACCTTCTGCCTCCGAATTTAAAGGTGTTTTTCAGCCTTAATAACTGTTATGCAAGGCTTAGGCCTTCACAATGAAACAAAGCCTACTGGTTAAATGTTTGTTTTAATTTGACAATGACAAACGGGGCACTTTCGGAAGCATTTATTAATAACAATACATAATAGGTATGTGCCTATTGTTTCTTTTTATAGAGAGCCAACACTGCCAACCTAGTTACTGAATTTTGGAGTTTCTTGCTTTTTCCGTAGTAGACATCGGCTTTCCGAATTAGTCGGTAGCATACATGGTTCCTATAGGTAGGTTAGGTTAGGTAGTAGGTATTTTTATTAAATTATTATTTTTAAAGTGAGCATAGACCTATATTCACCTTACGACAAAAAACGACGCCTGAAAAGTATAAAACAAGATTTTCAGAAAACCGAACTGAACAATTTTGCTAATGTGGATGCAAGTAAATGGACACAGTAGACTTTACCAAGATGCCTTCGTTGTCAATTTACAATAATGTCATACAATACTATTCTGAAGTATGCAAACCCATCAAAAACAATACTTGTCAAAAAAAACAAGTCTCGCAACTACCGTAAAAAGTGGTGAGATCCATGTTTTGCCAAGTCGGTTATTCATTTATTGACTTGGCAATCACACGATATATCTCACAAATAATGCAAATTGATTCGGACTTGTTTTTTTTTGACAACTATTGTTTTTGATGGGATCTCATTCCTTTTTGTAGAAAATTCTTAAAATCTATTGAACTGCAAATATAACGTGGTAATCCTATATATCGGTATGATATTTGTATAGGATTACAAAGTTATTTTGAAGTTCATATATCTAGCAAACTGGATCAAAATTTAAAAATATTTTAGTTTTTCTTTAAATCATACACCAAACACTCCTTATATTCCAAATTTGAAGGTTCTAGGTCTGCTAAAAGTGCCTTAGAATTTGATGATCGGTGAGTCAGTCAGTCAGTGAGTGACAAAAATTAAGAAACTTTGGCCCGTTATAATTCTTAAACTACTTACTGGTTCAAATTGATTGAAATTTTAAATATACCGTGTCTTTACAATGCCTGCATGGTTACTGAAAATTCAGTCTTCTAGTTTTATCCACAACGAAGTTATGGGGTCGAAAATTGCCTGAATTGCTTCGAGAAAAGGATGGTACGGCCGTGCCGCTTTTTTGCTCGACTTGGTGATATTCACTATGTAGAGATAAATTTTCATGTTTGGAAATCCGCAGTCACACGTTGGCAAAGTGCTACGACGGTAGGTAGATATGTATATGAACGTGTGACTACGCCTGAGCGTGTCGGACACGCACATTATAGGGTTCCGTAGCCATAAGATGGGCCGACCTTATTTTCATGTAGGTTGTAGGTAGTTATTTCTATACATTACCATTTTAGTTAGGGCAACTGCACATCATAATTTAAAAACTATGTATGATACAGAGTCCGCTATAACTTTAGTTGACAGTACTTACCTACTTAAGAATAAATTGAAAAGAATTGCTATAACATACCCCCACTTCGTCGTTCGTTTTGCGTAAGAGGTTAAAAAGAATAATGAAAGATGAAATTCTAAAAAACAAAGTTTATTAAGTAATTAGGGTAGGTGGTCAAGGCCAAGGCGCGGGGCAGCACAGCGGCGCGGCGAGGCAGTGGTGCAGCGCGCGCAGGCAGCCGGCGCACGCGCCGCCCCAGCGCGCGCCGCGCCGCGCCGCCCCGCGCGCCGCCCCGCACGCCGCCCCGCGCGCCGCCCCGCGCAGCGCCTGCAGCCGCTTCGCCTGCGCGTACAGCTGGGGACAATGCACATCAGGCTATAAAAGTCTATAATGCAATTCCGGAAATAATTTGTTAGCTACCTTTAAAACAGTTTAAGTCAGCATTGCAAAAGTGGCTTGTTGCAGAATGCTTCTAGACAATGGGGGCTACCGCGTGTGCAAAATCCGTTAGATGGTGTACGTGTAGAATAAGGTCCAACTTCAACGTCATTGGTCGTTTAGTGACATTTTGACATCTTACTGTATCCAAATATAACCAATCACCGTGTAGTTGGACCTCAGTCTACACGTACGCCATCTAAAGGACTTTCCACACGCGGTAGCCTCCATTAAAGAGTTTTTGAATAGACCAAAATTGTAAACAAGATTTACAAATATGACAATGTAATTTAATACTTGTTTGACATTTAATTAAGTTTGATATTAACATGATTGTAATGTTAGCATGCATTGTCTAATAACGTACCTAAATAATAATTTGGATTAAAATTGTAATAGGATACAACACACAATCACAATTACAATGCACGATTACAATTTTTTTTTATGCTCTGATAGTGGCCCGCCTCACTTTGTTTCGGCAGTTTGACGACCACGGACCATCAGACCATCTGTATACCAAATTTCACTCAGTAGTTTTGGCGTGAAAGAGTAACAGACAGACAAAGATACTTTCGCATGTATACCTACTTACTTAATATTATAGTTTAGTTAGGATACACTAATACTCTGGTTCATAATCATTTGGAGTAAACTGAGACATGTCCATGTGTCATCCCCATACATTTATCACTCAATTTGACAGATGCAAAATGTCAAAATGTATAGAAACTTGACATTTGCACCTGTCAGTTTACTCCACATGATTAAAAACCAGAGTATAGTTAGGATTTGTTAGAAAAAGAAGTAAAGAGTTAGGTCTCACATGCACGGGGTCATCGAGGTCGAAGCCGCAGTGCGCTGCGCACGCGCCGGAGCTGAGCCCCTCGGCGCTGGAGGCGCTCTTCAGCTCGCTGGAACATAACCATTAGGCTAAGCCCGGCTTACATTGAGGACAATCAAGATGACCTGTTACATAGAAATAATTTAAACAGATTTAAAACTAATTTGTAATAATTAACTCCTAACCTGCCTATACATTTGTACGCCTACAAAGGGCAAGACATAGTGCTACTCCTAATTTTTCTTTTAACATCTGTATCTTGTCACCTGTTTCTTACAAATAAATGATTTGATTTGATTTGACCTCACTCCGCCTGATGGTAAGCGGCTGTGAGATCCAATTAAGAGGCTGACAGGCACAAAAGATCAAACTAAGTACCCCATTGCCAACACGCTGTTTTCTCTCCTCTACCTAAAGGTTGTCTGTAAGAAATCGCTACAAGCGCTAAGACCGCCGTATTGTACTGTTTATAGCTTTTGTTTCACTCATGTATTCTATTTCTGTGCAATAAAGAATATCTATCTATCTAAGTACCTATTGAGTCTGTCATCATCACCCTGACGGCCTGCTGAGATGCCGTTTCACGAACCGCCTAAAAAATCCAGGATTGTAAGAAGGAGGAAACATCGGTTTTAACGATCAGCCACGTACGCAGGATATACTTATTGCTCAAGTGTGTACTTACTTACTACGCTGGCTCAGCGATCCAAAGTGGGTCTTGGCTTCCGACGTCAAAGTTCGCCATTTTTTGCGGTCCTGTGCCAATTCCGCCCAATCGTGCACGTTGAGTGCTTTGAGGTCCTTGGCGACTTCGTCCATCCAGCGGTATCTCGGACGACCCACAGGACGTCGCCCCATTGGTCGTCCCAGATAGGCTCTTTTGGCTGCGCGATCCTCTCCCATTCTCTCCATGTGTCCGAGTCACCGTAGTCGGGATGATGTTATCTTCCTGGTGATGTTCGGCTCGGCTATCAGGTCTTCGATCTCCTAGTTAGGTCTCCTAGGTTGTTCCCACAATCTTTCGGAATATCTTTCGTTCCGTCACCAGCAGTTGAGTGCTCAGTTGTGTGCTAGCCAATAAAGGGTGTTACCTGTCCGTCCCGCCCGCGGCGCAGTCGCCGCGCGCCCTGCCCGCCGCGCGCCGGCGCAGCCGCGGCGCCTCGCTGCCCACCGCGCGCTCCACCAGCCGCGACGCGCTCGGCTTCGGCTTCCACATCGCTTCCACTGCTATCCGTTCAGCTGTTATCTGCAAATTTTCATACTAGAGGCGACAAACGAGCGAAGGCGCCAACGGGTCATCTGATGGTGAGCAATCCCGTCAGAAACCAGCCGGCCTCTTTCTCGGTCTTTCAAAAGGAGAACGGTCTTCTCTTGAACGTTGAAATTTGAGTTTAATGAACTAAAGTGAACATTATTTCTTTGTAATAACATCTTTTGTAAGTATGCCTATTTTATGCAAATAGGTACCTAAATACTTGGACTTTGACTTTCCAAGCTGTAATCGTCGGAAAATACCGCTGCAGCCAAACCGTTCCACAAAACTGAGGTTCATAGTAGAAATATTCTAGAGAAAAACACAGTACTGGACCATTAAGATGATGAGGAAGAAATGACAACCGCCTACAGTAGCTCGAAACACTTGTGTAACAGATTAGACATCTAGAGGATCACAAATATAACTTAAATACATATTGTAACACCCGGACACTGAACAAACACAAGTGTTTATCTCACGAATGTTTGTCTAGGGTGGGGATCGAACCCACGACCTTTGGCATGTGCGGCAGGGTCACTACCACATGCGCCATCCGGCCAGTCGATATAAGCAAGCGCCCAAACCTGCCAAACCGAAGCTACGCCAATGATGGCCGCTAGTTATAAATCCCCCCAGGGGGTATCATCACCTGGGTAGGGGGCACCACAGTGGTAACCGGTTCCGGTTCGGTCGCGACCAGCTTGTCTGACACGGAGACCGATGAGGCGGAGTCACGCGCGCGCCGCGCCTCGCGCCCGTGCGGCTCTGGCGCCCGCGCGTCTGCCCGCGCGGGAGCACGCGCGTCCCCCTGCGGATGGACGGGGTTTGAGCGACAAAGTAAAAAAAGGAAAGCATCAGCCTATATACTGTCCCACTGCAGGGCACAGGCCTCCATCATAGAAATCAAGTTATCACTTATTCTCTTCTTCTTCTTCAGCAGCATGTATTTGCCCACTGCAGAGCATATGCCTCTCCAATTTCCAAGTTATCACTAGTATGATGGGATTAGGCTTAACCACAACGCTTGCCTAATGCAGATTGGTGATCACAAACCCGATACTTTTGCTCGACTCAGGTCAGGAATCGAACCCGGGATCCCGACATCACGGCCCGGTACTTAAGGGTACTTAGACTAACAGGGCGCCAATGGGGCGTTTGAACGACAACCTAGGCAAAAATCAATGCGATGGTTGGTAAGTAATCGTGCCCTATTAGGCCTAACGAAATGTGGCAGATGTAGTCGAAATCGTGGTTGAGTTGTGTGCCCTGGGCTGTGAGTGTAACAACCGAAACCTGTGATGGGGCAAACTGAAGCTACCTCTTACCCGCTATATTTGCAGTATAGGACCTCTGTGTGTGTGTGGCGGCGGCCTACACTCAGCAGTGGGTACTACCGGGCTGATTATGACCTATGTGTGTTTGACTGTCCCGGTGGCGCAGTGGCTTGTGGGGCGTCCTTGCTGTGCTTGAGGTCCCGAGTTTGATCTCCGAGTCGGGCTAAATCTGTTCTCCTATTAGAAATTCACTTGTGTCTTCTAATGTCCTGCGTAAATTTCTGATAGTTGAGATTGCCGCCAAAGCAGAATCTAGCCGCTGTTATTTAACTCATGTATTATCTTTTAGTGCAACAAACAATATCTATGTATCTAGGTTAGATCATTACCTGGGGGAGGCGCGCGTCCGCCCGGGGCGCCGGGGGGCTGCGCCCTCGAGCCACGAACAGCCGGTTCAGCTCGTCCAATTTTGTCATAATTATCTTGTAAGTTTTGCATTCTTCTGTCTGGAAAAAGAACAAATTGTGAAGAGACCACCACCGGGTCCTTGCCTACATAACGTAATGTGAAAAAAAATAGGTAGGTAGGTATTAAATTCTGGACCCATAAAAAGAAATTGAACATTTATAAAACCCCCGACAAGTTGTCATACTCGTAATGTATGCATTTCACTACTCAAGCCCTTTCATTGAGATACCTACGAGTAGAATTACGGGAATCAAATGAAAATATGAAATCCATCATTTTGTGGAGGCGGCCAGCTTAAGTTGGCGGCCATCTAATCTGGAACACTCACGACTATTATAACTTTCAAACAAAAAAAAAAAAATCCAAATCGATTCTTCCGTTCGGGGCTACGACACAGAGGATATATGCTACGAAGCCACAGACATACAGATAAACCAACAGACACGTCAAACTTATAACACCACGTCGTTTTTGCGTCGGGGTTAAACAACTACAATTAATATGTCAGCTATAATTTAAGTAGATATTACTATGGCGTGGGTCTCCCACGGTTACCCTGTGCTTGTCCTGCCTACCCAGTGCTTGTCCTGCCTACCCAGTGCTTGTCCTTCCTACCCTGTGCTTGTCCTTCCTACCCTGTGCTTGTCCTGCCTACCCTGTGCTTGTCCTTCCTACCCTGTGCTTGTCCTTCCGCCGGGGGTCCCGCGTGCTGCGGCTGCTGGAGGAGAGGTCGCTGGTGTCGGAGGAGCGCGGGGGCGTGCGCTCGCGGCGCTCGGTGAGTCGCTCGCACAGCTGCGCCACGCGCGTGATGGCCTGCTGCTGGTCGCGCAGCGCGCGCTCGCAGGCCGCGCGGAAGGCGCGCAGCGACGCGGACGAGCCGGCGCGCGCGCCCGCCGCCTCGCGCCCCTGCGCGCCGCCCTCCGCCCCGCTGCCCACGCGCCTGGTACAGTCAAAAATACTGATAAGTATAGGTCGATTCACGAAAGATGACCACAAATTACGATCTTCTACGCTTAATATCTCATGAAGTAAGGACTCAAGACAAAAAACATGGGCAATTAAACATATAATGTGTTTAGTCTAAGCCCTTGTAATGTGTCAAATTGAGAATGAGCCATTTTTTCATGAGATTACACGCGTAGACGATCGTCATTTGTGGTCATCTTTCGTGAATCGACCTGTACTTACATTATTTTGTTGTATTGTGTGTTTTGTTGTGTTAAATTAGAGTTGCACAAAGAGACGTGGAGAGAAAATGCTCGGAATCAAACTCCAAGATCGAGTCCGGAACTCTGAGATTCGATTCAGGACAAAAGTCTATGATGTCGGATTAGTCAAAGGTAGAAGATGTGGTACTGTATTGTAGTAAAGGTTCTGATGACCGCTGAGGCAGAAAAGTTCTCGGCTCAAACTCAAATAAATCTTTATTTGCGTAGGCTACATTACTAAACAGAACTTATAATTTATAAATATTTTTAATGTAGGTATCAAGATTTGTAGCTATTTATTTTTAGACGAAGTATAATGTACATGTTATGTACCTACATACCTAATTAAATTTATATATGACACAAGCTACCTATACTTACCAATAAAAGCTAAAAGGACTTATGGCTTTTCAAGTCCAAGGTTAGCCCACCCCAATCTTCACTTAACCTCATGTTATTGACTTTAAGTGCTTGTCATAAAAATACATAACTAACTATACATTTAGTTCGGTTACGGTTCTATTATCTCGCGGGGAAATTACAACATACCGAACGTTGGGCGAGATAAATCATCCCGACTACGCTGGTTCAGACACGTGGAGAGAATGGCAGAGGATCGAGCGGCCAAAAGAGCTTATCTGGGACCACTAGCGGGACGCCGTGCTGTGGGGCGTCCGAGATAACGCTGGAGGGACGAAGTCGCCAAGGACCCTAAAGCACTAAACGTGCATGATTGGTCGGATTGGCACAGGAACGAACAAAATGACGAATTTTAACGTCGGAGGCCAAGGCCCACCCTGTATCGCTGAGTTAGTGTTGTACGGACAGCCGCACATCAGGTTACTACAATCTGTCAAATTTCCTCAGTTGATATTGATTCAAACACGTTTGACATAAAGGTGTGGTTCGATTGAAGAAATTTGACAGATTGTAGTAACCTGATGTGCGGCTGTCTGTACATAAGTAGGTAAATATCACGCGGGTGAAACCGCGGGGCGCAGCTAATGATTATCAAAGTCAAATTGCGTTGGCAGCACCGTCTCTGCGCACGTCCCTGTTTGTCTATGTTAATTAATATTCAAATAGAAAACTTAATTGCGTCAATTATGACGTCTGAATATACGCACAACCGTAGGTAGGCATTATAAAATAATACGCGCGTCTTCGTCAAAGTCACATTTCGGCTGCACTTGCACAAACAAGCCAATAAAATTCCTACATTTCTTTTAGATATTCATTTGCATATGAATATACGACGCATTATTCACAAATATCCTACGTAAGTAGGTAATATTGTTCAGGAAAAGAGCAAAGTTATTACCTATTTTCGTTATTCAATTTTGTTATTCTCGCAGAGAAAAATAATATTTTAATAATACATTCACACAACATCTCATAAATTGACCCTCGATACTTAAGTACTCTGAACAAACACAAGTGCTCATGAGACGAATGTTTGTCCAGGGTGGGGATCGAATGCGTCGTGGATTAGTTAGTCTTCGGCGTATGAGGCAGGATCACTGCCAAATGCGTCATCGGGTCAGTCAAATAAAAATATTTAAAAGTTCTCTTATCTCAGAGGTTCATGCCTGGTTGCGTCTAAAAATGTCCTTTTAAAGCCTGAAGTACGCTTAGATGATGATTCAGGATTTGAAAAGATAAATCTCATCAAAAACAATACTTGTCAAATAAACCAAGTCTCGCAACTACCGTAAAAAGTGGTGAGATCCATGTTTTGCCAAGTCGGTTATTCATTTATTGACTTGGCAATCACACAATATACCTCACAAGTAATGCATTAAATTGATTCGGTTGTTTAATGTGATTGCCAAGTCAATAAAGAAGAAGAGTATGCTTGGATTCATTTCACGACCCTCATATGGAAAGCGCCTTCTTTTCCACTGAGCTTTTATTGTCTGGTCAACAAGTTCAAGGTTATTATAAAAAAACTTAAATTAAAATAGGTAGGTGATTTTATGTAAATTCTTTAACCTTATACCTAGGTATTTTTGTGATAGGTGGCAGACGAGCAGACAGATTACCTGATGGGAAGCCATAGACACCTGCAACACCAACAGAGTACAAGTGTGTTGCCGACCTTTGACCCCTTTCCCCCCCCAAATGTTTTTATATTATTTCTATAGATAACAGTACTAAATAAGTTAAATTAGTAGGGGCGTCAACATGATCCTGGTGGGGGGCAGCAGCGCATACCTGTGCGGACGGTGTCTCCTCCGCTTGTAGCTGCCGTCGGAGAGGCCGGAGTCGTGCGAGAATCGCTTGTCGCGGCGCGGGGGCGCCAGCGCCGAGCGCGAGGACGCGCTGGACGAGCTGCTGGCCGGCTTGCGCGCCAGGCTGCCGCCGTCCACCACCAGCCCGTTCCTGAGGAGACACTAAACTCATCATCATATGCACAGCCAAGAGACGCCGCTTGTTCCCAACAAGCCAAAAGGCTTAACTTAGAAGGAATTTGATTGATGTGGAACTGCCCGAGCGCGAGTCGCTTGTGCTGTTTCGCGCCCCATTTGGGGAGAAGTGACATTGAGATGGGCCAAAGACACAAAGAAACGCACCGGGGAAAGAGCCCTTAGCAAGTACCTGGTGAGCGTCTCCCAAGATTCGGTCCGTATGCCGAGACGGTAGGAAGGACCATGGGCTGGTGGAGGGACCTGTTCCCAACGAGCCGTGTTTACAGCGAACACATTAGCATCTTGCCGGCGACCTCACCACACTAGCGTCTTTGAGCGTCGGCGTCAAACAATAGTGTAGGGAGCTCGCCGGCAATACGCCAACACTCAAAAGACGCTAGTGTGGAGTCACTCTAACCATTGGAGAGCCTCGCTTCGGCATGAATAGGAAGGCTCGACCGGAGCGGTCACGGCCTCACAGAAATCCGGCGTGCGCTGTGTTTTGAAAGATTAGATAACTGTGTGTAAAAAAAGAAATAAAACAACAATTTCAACACCTAACGTAATATTACAGCAACAACAGCATTTGCTGCAGCAGCTAGAAGCCGCTGCGGCGCTGCGCTGTGGCACTGTCAAGAAGGGTATTTGACGGCATGTTTGGCGTAGAGGTTTGAGCGCCGGTTGAGACGCAAGGGTCGCGGGTTCGATTTAATGTTTGTTGATGAAACAGACATTTGTCTTGGGTCTGGTTGTTTGTGGTTCCTTTTTTTTTTGTCACTTGCAACACCAGTGGAGTTACAAGTGCGCTGCCAACCTTTCATCCCCTTCCCCCCCGAGTGGGCCTCCGGTACCCTCACTCACTCAGCGAAACACAGCACAGGAGCTGCTTCACGCCGGTTTTCTGTGAGGGAGTGGTATCACTCCGGTCGAGCCGGCCCATTAATGCCGAAGCGTGGCTCTCCCACAGCTGAAAATCCTTCGTTGTTTCCATAGCACAAACAAGGGAAAACCTTAGTACTTATGTGATGTTGTCTCGATTAATGTATTATTTAGTGGCAAGCTCTAGGAGGCGTGTAGTATTTAGTGGCAACTTGGCAAGCTCCAGTGGTGGGTGGTACCTGGCCAGCTGCCGCTCCCGCGCGTCGGGGCGCGCCGCGCGCATGAACCGGTCCAGGTCGATGATGTCGGCCGGCGCGCGCGCAGACCACGACCCGGACGACGAGCGGGACATCTTCTGCAACTCATGTTATAAATAAATACATTCTCACACCATCTCATACATTGACCTGACTCCGTACTAAGTAGCTTAAGCACTTGTATTACAGATATCAGACAACAGAGGATCACAAATATAATACTTACTTGAATACATAAATAACACCCAGACACTGAACAATCACAAGTGTTTATCACGCGAAGTCCAGGGTGGGGATCGAACCCACGACCTTTGGCGTATGAGGCAGGGTCACTACCAAATGTGCCATCCGGCCAGTCTATCTTATCTTTATTTGGTTTTGTAACTGAGTTAAATGCACTGTTAATTGGTTAAGAGACCATTGAGCGTTAAATTTCTTCAAAACATAATACCTACTTATTTATCACTAGTGGCCCGCCCTCACTTCGCTTCGGGACCGTAATTCAGAAATGAACTAATGGATGGCGCTGTGCTAAATTACATCGCGCAAGCGTTTCGTGTTTTCGGTTTACCTATAAGCCTTGTCGTTGTCTACAGAAGTTATATCTTTATAAATTTCTTTATAAATAGTATAGATTGTAGATACATATACTGTTTCTTACCACCTTTTTGTAACTTGTGTAAGTACCTTATATGGAGTGCAATATTAGGTTGGTACTTTGTAGGTACCTACTATATTTTAAAGGTATTTATTGTGCTTAAATGTAGGTATCTAACATTCGTGATGTTTGTCCAAGGTGGGGACCGAACCCACGACGTTTGGCGAATGACACACAGTCACCACCAACTGCGCCAATGGGCCAACTATAATAACCGTAGAAGAAGAAGAAATATTTGCAAATGTTGCCATAAAATAGTCCGAATCGTAAGTAATTGATAAACTTCCGGAAAACTATCAAAGGTAAGTTTTTTTTTTATATTGAGGACAATCAAGATGACCTCACTCTGCCTGATAGTAAGCGGCCGTGAGATCCAAATACTTACATTTACTTAGATTAAATCAAAAACTGTGGGAGAGCCACGCTTCGGCATGAATGGGCCGGCTCGACCGGAGTGATACCACTGCCTCACAGAAAACCGGCGTGAAACAGCCCCTGTGCTGTTTCGCCGAGTGAGTGAGGGTACCGGAGGCCCACCCGGGGGGAAGGGGATAAAAGGTTGGCAGCGCACTTGTAACTCCACTAGTGTTGCAAGTGTCCATGAGCGGCGGCAATTGCTTACCATCAGGTGATCCGCCTGCTTGTCACCTATCCTACCTACCTATCCCATAAAAAAAAATCTAAGACTAAGTAGGTATGTACAGTGGCCAGCACATCAAGTTACTACAATCTGTCAAATTTCCTCAGTTGATATTGAACCAAACACGTTTGACATAAAAGTGAGATTCGATTGAAGAAATTTGACAGATTGTAGTAACTTGATCTGCAGGCCACCGTACCTACTAAATTTTACTTTCGAAAATAGCTTAGGTAAAAAACAGACGACCCCATAGCGCACCCGCCGATGTTATTTTTCATTAACTTCTTAGGAAATCGATCAACACATGTAATAAAGAATATTGTAGCCAAGTATAATAATCTACTTACTAACAACTTGTATAGACGATGGACGGTATTCCTTGGCGGTGGTAGGTCAGTAGTTTTGGTGGGTCGCTCTTTAGCGGCGGTATGTACCTGAGTTTATCTGTAAACAAATAACTACTCAGTGTTGGTTGTTTACAGTTTTTTTAATAGAATAAAATACCTAACTTATTTGTTTAAAGTGCCTCGAAAAGCGCAACACCTGGGCCTATAATGTACAGTCAGCCACACATCAGGTTACCACAACCTGTCAAATTTTCTCACTTGATATTCAACCTAATGTGTATGACAGTAAGATGAGAGTCGATTGAAGAAATTTGACAGTTTTGTATACTTTGATGAGTGGCTGTACGTACCTATCATTATAGTCATGAAATTAATTGATGGCGCCACTACCGCTTATGCCATAGGGTATGGTTCTTTACCCCATCCTAACTAGTCCTACCTAACTAGGTACTATTCTATTCTAATACTAGTGGCCCGCCCTCACTTCGCTTCGGGACCGTAATTCAGAAATTAACCGATAGTTCTTTAAATTTTCGCGTTGCATTATAACTATTATTATTATAGACGGAAATTAACGCGACGTATTATTTTAAGCACATAATTATGTACTTACTGCTTGACGTTTCGGCTGCGTTACAACAGCCGTGGTCACAAGCGAACTATAATGAACCGATAGATGGCGCTGTGTCCAATTACATCGCGCAAGCGTTTCGTGTTTTCTGTTTACCTATAAGCCTGGTCGTTGTCCAACCATATCAAGTTATCTCTTTATAAATAGTATAGATATCCATACTAATATTATAAATGCGAAAGTAACTCTGTCTGTCTGTCTGTCTGTTACTCTTTCACGCCAAAACTACTGAACGGATTTTAATGAAATTTGGTATACAGATGGTCTATACCCTGAGAAAGGACATAGGCTACTTTTTATTGCGAAAAAGGGGTTGTAAGGGGTTAAACGTGGGGTAAAAAGTTACTTTTCCACGCGGACGAAGTCGCGGGCGGCCGCTAGTAGATTTATAAATGCGAAAGTAACTCTGCCAGTCTGTTACTCTTTCACGTCAAAACTACTGAACGGATTTTATTGAAATTTGGTATACCTACAGATGATCGACACCCTGCGAAAGGGTCTAGTTTTTATTGCGAAAAGGGGGTTGTAAGGGGTTAAGGGGGGGGGGGGGGGGGGGGGTGAAAATGATTAAATAATTAAAAATGCATGCATAAGACACTATTCCACGCGGACAAAGTCGAGGGTTACAGCTAAATAGTTGGTTAAAATCCGTTTTCGAGACATTCCTGACGCATTATCCACTTGGGTCTTTCTTCCACTGGTTGTCCCATTGAAATAACGGATGGGACGGAGTGCACTTCTGTCTGTGAACACACTTGTCCGTGCACTAAGTAGGTATACGCCCCACGTTCTCTGCTCGTAAAGATTAGGAGCCATAGCCGAAACATCGGGCGTAGGACATGACAAATAGACGACAGGGGACTTACTCAGATGTTACTGCAGCGCCGGAGAAGCCCGCGCGAGGGTTTCTCCGTCCGCATGGCTGACGTGGGCTGATGGCTGCTGTGTCAGCTGTCTGCCTGACAATGACAGCTGTCAACATGACAGTGACAGCTGACGATTAAACGTTGCTGCTAAAAGCAAAGAGGAACTACTCTCGTATTCATTTATTAAGAGTAGGTATGTACGTACATACTTCTTTATTATTATTTTTTTAATGAGGAGTTTTCTTAAAAAAATAAAAAGGTCTGTGGTATCACTACGGTCGAGCTGGCCCATTCATGCCAAAGCGTAACTTGTCAGGGAAACTGCATTAGTTCCAAAACTTCCAAACTTCCAAGTTTTGCCGGGAGGCAAATAACCGTGACTATACCGTACCTGTACCTATGTACCTATAGGTAACGTAAATTTTATGACGTCCACGAATCTGACTCAGTCGTTATGTAAACACCTGAAGATCAGTTGTTTTCAATTCTCGTAGTGATTCATGTCAGTTTGCACAGCTTTTGCCTCTATTTCTTTCCTAAGGTGACCAGTTTTTTGGAAAAAATAGGTACCCCCGTAACTTTACGGGGGTATTGCTTCTAGGTGGCAATTCGTAGGTTGCGAGAATTTCAAGTCTGGGGGCACGGCAGTGCCCCCACCAAGTCGAGCAAAAAAGCGGCACGGACGGCCGTACCATCCTTTTCTCGAAGCAATTCAGGCCATTTTCGACCCCCTGTAACTTCGTTGTGGATAAAACTAGATGACTGAATTTCAGTAACCATGCAGGCATTGTAAAGACACGGTATATTTCAAATTCAATCATCATGAATAACCGACTTGGTAAAACATGGACTCACCACTTTTACGGTAGTTGCGAGACTTGGTTTTTTTGATAAGTACCTATTGTTTTTGATGGGATATTAATATGTAACATCTCATGTCTGACCCCCCCGCTGATGGCGGGGGTATACCGACTAAAGCCCCTGGGACTCTCCCTCATCGTCCTTATTCGAAAGTGACGTGGCTCCGTATTGAGACTAGGTATAACTTTGGTCACCCCATTTTCACTCACTCAAGTCCCAAATATATTACATCATCCTTATTTCGGGTAGATAAGGTTGATAACTATCTAATATTATTATGTACTAGTGGCCGCCTGCAACTTCGTTTGCGTGAACTTTATGATCTTGGCTTAAAGATGAACAAACTTGGAACCCCCTTTTCGCTCCATTAGGGTTTAAGTTCGGAATATCCTTCCTTATCGGATCTCATCCAAAAATGCTCATCACATTTGACAATTTTGCATTCCATTTCATTCCATATTGTTATAGTGTAGCTGGGCTCTTAGAGGTCCAAACCAGATGTTCCATGATCTTTGATTTTTTTCATGGCATCATAAACTGCTATCAATTGAACATTTTTTGTTAAGGTGCCATTGACCTACCTCTTATAGTTTAGCTGGGCTTGTAGTTCTACATCAAGGAGCTTGGTCTTCAAAATGTAATATCCTATAAGTTGCCCTGATATTACAGCTATACAATAAAAAAAGTTTCATTTGAATTGGTTCAGTAGTTTCCGAGATTAGCGCGAACAAACAGACAAACAGACAAACAGACAAACAGACAAACAGACAAACAGACAAACAGACAAACAGACAAACAGACAGACAAAAATTTTAAAAATCATTGATTCATGTTCTGTTACTGTTTTTTAGTCGTCCTAAGTTATTTTGAGATAAATATCTTCAATGTACAGACACAACTTTTTTACATTTTTATTTATGTATAGATTTATCTAACCTTGATGCCTTTAAAGTGAAAAAGTGGTTTTTGCTACTAAAACTTCTATATACTTAAGTACAGGTTTTACATACCTAGTCAATAAACGGTAAGTAATCTATTTTTATCATACCACTTACGTAAATAAAACCTTTGGAAAACACGATAGGATGACGTAAAGTACCAGCTAAGTACAAACTAGGACGAATTATATTGCGTAGGTAGGTAGGTAAATTTATTTCAAACTAGCGGCCGCCCGCGACTTCGTCCGCGTGGAAAAGTATCTTTTTACCCCACTTTTAACCCCTTACAACCCCTTTTTCGCAATAAAAAGTAGCCTATGTCCTTTCTCAGGGTCTAGAGCATCTGTATACCAAATTTCATTTAAATCCGTTCAGTAGTTTTGGGGAAAGAGTAACAGACCGACAGACAGACAGACAGACAGACAGACAGACAGACAGACAGACAGAGTTACTTTCGCATTTATAATTAGTATGGATTCCACCTACTTTATTCCTTAGAAAACAAGTGTTTAAAGTTGCTTGGAACACAAGTGGTGGTAAGTCGTAATTTTATCGATATTTAGCGTCATACTGCTTTATCTTTTATAACTTGATCAGTGGTATTTAAGTGAACTCGGGGTCCTTTGTTCGATTCCAGGTCTCGCCCCGTGCGTAAGATGACCGGTCGCGGACAAAAGCCATCCACCATACCCAAGACATAAGCGGCAGTGGCGCCATCAATTAATTAACTAATAATATTAATTAATTATTACAGGTATGAATGAATGAATAATAAGCGCTAATGTAAATAAGATCCGCGCGGTTTCCGCCGTGTCTCAACCGGGCCTTGTAATATTTTAAAGTAGGTAGGTGGTACTTTTGTCAGTCACCTACCTACAATTATTATGGAAATGTCATGTATTGAGTAACAATCCTGGGCTTTTAGGCGGGGCGTGAAACGGCATCTCAGCAGGCCTTCAAGGTAAGGATGATAGAATCAATAGGTAAGTAGGTACATTGTTTGTTCTTTTGTGCCTTTCAACCTCATATTTGTTTACCATCAGGCGCAGTGAGGTCATCTTGATTGTCCTAAAAAAACATTAATGTTTTATAGTGTTATAGAAATGCTGTGTGAGAGTACTTTGAAATCATAACAAACATTTTGACCTGTTAATTCACCTCATTCGTAGCATTAAAAACTTCACTGAATTTGACAAGTCTTCTCAAAACTGGCTGCTGCACAAAAAAAGTTGTCCGAAAGTCAGAAACAGAACAATTGAAATTTTCGGCCATGTATGTCACCAGCAAAATTACCAGCGAAACGCAAAAGTAATAGCGACAACGACAACATGTAGTGAGTGCCCGTGAGATCTACACGCTCGACTCAGCAAATATGAAGAATACACACCCCGGACTTTGGTTTCTGCTCTGTCTGTTGATACAGGTTGGTGACAGTGGTCTCAGTGATTAAAGTATCAGCCTACATACTGTCCCACTGCGGGGCAAAGGCCTTCATCGTAGAAATAAAGTCATCGCTACTATGAGGGGAACCCGGATACCAAGATTACGGCCCGGTGCTTAAACTACTATAGACCAACGGGGCGTTAAGCTCTCTCGAGTGTGGGAGTGGTAAGGATCGGGGCACAGACGGCTAAGCCAAACGAACTACGGAGACTCTTAACTTTTTAACGTAAAAGGCCTAAAAGACAGAAGGACTAAAGCGCCTTACGACTTCATTGCGTTTTAAATAATAACTCAGGCGTTGTTACCACATTATAGATAGATAGATACTTAGATAAAGTATACTTTATTGCACAAAAATCACAACTTATCTTTATTGTGACTTGTAACCACGTTAGCTTTGGCTGCGTTGGTGGCGCTGTGGGTGTGGTTCGCACTATAAAGCGACAGCCGCAACCGCAACCGGCGAGAAGCAGCTCCTGTGCTGTGTTTCGCCGAGTGAGTGAGGGCACCGGAGGCCCATCGGGGGGGAAGGGGATAAAAGGTTAGCAGCGCACTTGTGACTCCACTGGTGTTGCATGTGTCCATGGGCGGCGGCAATTGCTTACCATCAGGTGATCCGCCTGCTCGTCTGCTACCTATCACATATAAAAAAAAAAGCTACGCTTGGAGTCTCGGGTTCGATCCCCTGAAATAGGCCAAAATTCGTAACGGAGTTTTTCTGTTATGAAATTCTCAGAGTTAGCCTGAAGTTTGAAAGATTGGGGTCTGTATTGCCCGTGCTTCGGTAAGCACGATAAGCACACTGCGCCGGATCCTCTTCGGTCGTGTCACACTCGTGTCCCATCGAAATATGAGGGTAAGGAAGAGGTATAGGAGTAGAGTGCGCTTTTGTGTCATGCGCACATACTTGTGCACTATATAAATGGTCTGTCCTGTGAGAACAGTAGGTAGGTAAATGATTTCCTTTATTAACATTATAAACACAAGTACCTAATAATGCACAAAAAAAAACAAATTAAGTAGAAACATTATTACCGATTAGTACCATGGGGAATGCTCTGAGGAATTGTTTGGATTGATTCCTGCCGCTTCATTTCGCCTCCGTTCCACTCGGCCCACATCATTTAGATGCTTGGCAATCTTTTACTGTGCGTTTCTTAAGAAACTTTCTGCCTCGAACTACAAAACTATAGAATGAACTGTCACCAGCGGTATTTCCGAACCGATACGACCTTCAATCCTTCAAAAAACGAGCGTATTCCTTCTTAAAAGGCTGGCAGCGCACTAGCTACTCCTCTGGTGTTGCGGGTGTCCATTGGCGGCGGTAATCGCTTACCATTAGGTGATGCGTCTGTTCGTCTTCCCTTTGTAACCATGACACTTAACCTTTGTAATCATTATCTTCATTTCAGGTGGTTGGTGCTCTTGCGTGTGGCAAAAAAGGCGGCGGGGGAGCCGGGAACGCCAGCGGCGGCGCCGGCGGCGGCGGCAGGAAGGGCCCGTGCCGCCCGCCGCGCTGCCCCGGCGGCTGCAAGCCCAAGTACTGGTGACCACCAGGCAGGGAACTCGGAAGGAACGACGTTGCAACAATGGTAGCATAATCATTACAGTAGAACCCGCTTAAGACGATATCTCGTGTCCTACTTACACCACGCCAGTCCCTGCAACTTGGGACATACCTATTTTCATACATGTTTTAACGCGTAATAAGTACGATTCCTCCTCATCCCGTTTAATACCTACGTAGTGCATCGTTCGTTTATTACGTAATGACTGAAAAACCTAAGTGGAAGGCGTTGTCTCGTCAAGAAAAAATTAGGATATGTTGGAACTCAGCCGCTGAAGTTCACTTTTTTTATGTGATTGGTAGCAGACGAGCAGGCTGATCACCTGTTGGTAAGCATTGCCGCGGCCAATGGACACCTGCAACACCAGAGGACTCACAAGTGCGCTGCCAACCTTTTATCCCCTTCCCCACTGGTTGGGCCTCCGGTACCCTCACTCACTCGGCGACACACAGCACAGGGGCTGCTTCACGCCGGTTTTCTGTGAGGCAGTGGTATCTCTCCGGCCCGTTCATGTTGAAGCGTGGCTCTCCCACTATCATTTACCTACCACTCTCTACGTCACGCACTGTTTCATAGAATAGAGAAAAAATAATATAAATAATTCAAACGTTTCATTTTCCCTATCCCGCCGCCGCTTTCTCGCTTAAGACGCGTTTTTGTAGAGGTCCCTGTGAAATCGTCTTAAGCGGGTTTTACTTTAAATACCTATACTCATTTGTTTCAATCAACATGGATTTTATAGATTATAAACTACTGCGGTTGAATTCTCACATCGAACCACACGCAAGGATGTTATTCCATCCACATCATCTTGATGGTTGGCGATCCAGCACTGTGCCTAGGGACCTTCAGAGAAGAGCGTACTCCTTAAAATGCCGGTATTAATATATCTCGAGTCTGGGGGGTTTGATCCACATGGTGTCAAGGCAATCCCATCAAAAACAATACTTACCCAGTAAAAAGTGGTTAGATCCATGTTTTGCCAAGTCGATTATTCATTTATTGACTTGAAAATATTTTTTTTTTGGATAATTTTAAAAACCAATTCTTGGATTATCAATACACATCTACCTTAAAAATATTGTAATAAAATGTTTTACTTTTTAATATACGAAGCTGTGATATGAGCGCGTTAGTATGAAAACTACGCAAATGTGCGATTTTTTTGACGCCGAGAGTACATCTCTCCACCAATTTTCGTGGCAATCGGTGCAGAAACTGCGGAGAACGAGCCAGGACAGACGGACAGACAGACATGACGAAACTATAAGGGTTCCTAGTAGACTACGGAACCCTAAAAAGTAGTACAATACCCTGTTCTTCTGTGGCCAGAGCCCCGACAAGCCCTTAACACGACATTATGATATGGTTGCAGCTGGGCGAGCTCCTGTGGTGGCTGTGCTGGGCGCTGGTGAGCGGGGCGGCGGCGTGCTCCAAGAAGACCATCTGCCGGCCGCCGCCCGGCGGCAAGCCCGGCTGCGGCGGCCGCGGGAAATGGTCAGTACCTACGCTCCCTAGGGCCCAAACCTTCATCGCTTGCTATATCTATCCATACTATCCATACTAATATTAAAAATGCGAAAGTAACTCTGTCTGTCTGTCTGTCTGTTACTCTTTCACGCCAAAACTACTGAACGGATTTAAATTAAAATTTGGTATACAGATGATCTAGACCAGCGGTCGTCACACTTTACTCTTCAAGGGCCACATATCAACATGAACATCAGGGCCCGGCCGCAGTATATGCGTACTAAACTGATTTCTGATAAATACGAATATGTAGTTGACTAGTAATTAAATAAATCTACTATATCGCGGGCCGCATAAATAACGTCGGCGGGCCGCACGCGGCCCGCGGGCCGCAGTTTGACGACCACGGATCTAGACCCTGAGAAAGGACATAGGCTACTTTTTATTGCGAAAAGGGGGTGGTAAGGGGTTAAAAGGGGGGGTAAAAAAGTTACTTTTCCACACGGACGAAGTCGCGGGCGGCCGCTAGTACTAATTATAAAGAGATAACTTCTATAGACAACGACAAGGCTTATAGGTAAACCGAAAACACGAAACGCTTGCGCGATGTAATTGGACACATCGCCATCTATTGGTTCGTTTCTGAATTACGGTCCCGAAGCAAAGTGAAAGCGGGCCACTAGTTTGATTATAAAACTAGTGACTCGCCCTCACTTTGTTTCGAGACTTAGTTTTGCTATTAGTACCAAATATTAGGTACCATTAGATGGCGCCGAGTGTCGATTACATCGTGCAAGTGCCTTTTCGATTTGCACATAACCCTCATCGACTTCTATAGGAATTACTTCTTTATAAATAGTATATACATAGAAGATATAAGTTGATAGGGCTACCATACTCCGACATGAGCGGCAGTGGCGCCATCAAGTAATTTCATGACTTTATAGCCGACTACATACTCAAACGAAAACAAAAATCGAATCGGTGCAAACGTGTGTATACGTTTGCAATTACCATCAGGTGATCCATCTGCTCATCTGTCACCTCACATTAAAAAAAAATAAAGGGTCCGTTTTCCTAACTTACCCATTAGTAACTTTTGTCCTCTAACCCACACACAATTTTCTATTTCAGATGCTACACCAGCGTAATAGGAATCCTCCGGTAGCTGACTGTTTTGTACCAGTCTGTTGTATCGCCCTTAAATGTAAGACAATTTAAACCACCAATACCTATTTACATTTCAAACTAAAACAATGTTTTTACAACTTGAAATTTCCATGAAATGTAAAAGCCAGGAAAATATTAAAATATCCTACCCTACAACCTAATTCACGATCACATACCCCATAAAACATGAATAAAAACTATTTAATTTCTAATGTTAGGTTCAATAAATGAAAGATGGCATAATTTTTGTGATTTTTTTTATTTTTCCTTAAAAAATAACCCTCCTTATACTACATCAGTAGTTCCTGAAACAAAGAGCAAAAGAGTTAGAAGAAATCTTTGGAAGCTAGTTTTTTCACAGGCAAGTATAAGTCCTTTCAGCTCATAATGTCAACTTCTCATAATGTCAACCGAACCAAAATGCACATTTCTTAAAACAACAAATTCTTAGAATGTCAACTTCGCATTTAGTCAACTTCTCAGAATGTCAACTCTTCACTGATATATTCGCAAAATTACAACTCTTGATAATTTGTACTATAAATATGGCTGATAGAAAAGAAACCATAGTTTTACATTACTTTCAGACTAATTTTGCTACGAGTATGTAGGTAGGTATTATATATCGATATAATAGATTTTAATAACATACTATTGGGTTAGCACTGAAAAAGAAACAGTACTTGTGCAATAAAGAGCATCTATCTAATATCAGTGATCCCCATTTGATAGAGATGGTAACTCAGTGGATAATAACGTGCGCCCATCTGAACTGGAGGTCGTGGGTTCGAATCCGAGCACGCACTTGGTAGGATTTTCGAATCTAACTGCGTATTTCTACCATTAAATTATGTACATGTTAAGCCGGGCTAACATGCGCGCCAAGAGATAATTTGTCGACACTCGTATTGTGTCGGCGTAAGTTGCTTCTCGCTCACCTGATTGAGCGATGAGCGGAACGAGTTTTTTTTTATAAGTGGAGATAGTTGAAAGGGATGGAGAGTATCATAGGCTACTTTTTGCCCCTCCGTACTATCCCAAATATAACGCGAGCGAAGCCGCGAAGGCTAGTACTTATATAACGCGAAAAATTAAATGGTAGAAACAAGCACATAGATTTGAAAAAATCCGAGCATGCTTGGATTCGATCCCACGGCCTCTAGTCCCTAAAGCGCACGTTCTCATACACTATGCTACCATCTGTCCAAGGATAAAGGAAATACCTAAGTAAATAATTTTAGAAAAAAAACCGACTTCAAGACTACAGCCACAATTATATACCTTAATTTTTTTATTTTATCAAAAACCACAGACAATTTTGATAAAATGTATATGGGACCACTTTTGAATGATGGCCTACCAAACGAAAAAAGAATCATAAAATCCGTACTAATCCGTACTAATATTATAAATGCGAAAGTAACTCTGTCTGTCTGTCTGTCTGTCTGTCTGTCTGTTACTCTTTCACGCCAAAACTACTCAACGGATTTAAATGAAATTTGGTATACAGATAATCTAGACCCTGAGAAAGAACATAGGCTACTTTTTATTGCGAAAAGGGGGTTGTAAGGGGTTTAAAAGGGGGGTAAAAAGTTACTTTCCACGCGGACGAAGTCGCGGGCGGCCCGCTAGTTCATTAATAATTGGCGGAGAAATCAAGTAACATAAGTACATACAAAAAGAAAACATACGGGTTGATTTGACAACCTTCCTCCTTTTTGTAGTCGGTTATAAATAACATGACAGGTAGCAATTGCATTGTTTTTCATTAGTTGGGACCGGAAGACCAATTGGGGGAAGAGAGTTATAAGGCTGGCAGTGCACTTGTGACTCCAAGAGCTGGTGGTTCCATGGGGACAGTGGCAATCGCCTACCATCAGGTGATCTACTAACTCCACTGCCAACCATCACACAAAAGACTAGACGTCACTTGATCAGGCAGTCTCCCATCTTAGGATGTAGTTCCTAGTTGTGTTGGAGCCTACGGTAGAATTGGTCCATGGTTTTGGATTGGTGAAGTGTAGTAATTACATGAAGCAACTGCCATGAAATCTTCGTAACCTCGTTTCAAGTAAACCAGACCAACTGAATCATATGATGTTCTGTACTATTGTGGTTATCCACAATTTAGAGTAACAATCCTAAGCATACTCACTTAGTCAATATGCCGTCCTTCTTGGTGAGTCGCACGATGCAGTCGTCAGACTCTCCCATGCGGCGGATGGCGCCGCACACCACGTAGATCTTGGAGGAGTCGGCGGCGCGGCCCGTGGCGGGGTCCACGTCGGCGATCACCAGCTGCACGGACGCGTGGTCCTTGGCGTGGATCAGACGGTTGGACGCCGAGCTGGAATCAACATTCATATCTATACTAATATAATAAAGCTGAAGAGTTTGTTTGTTTGTTTGTTTGTTTGTTTGAACGCGCTAATCTCCGAAACTACTGGTGCGATTTGAATAATTCTTTTTTGTTGGATAGTCCATTTATCGAGGAAGGCTATAGGCTATCAACATAATAATATTAAGGGGGTTGTAAGGGGTTAAAAGGGGGTAAAAAGTTACTTTTCCACGCGGACGAAGTCGCGGGCGGCCGCTAGTTACTTGATAAAATAAGTTGTGATGTTAAATCTTAGATCCAATGGATCGGTAGGCTTGCAAGATGGTTGGGAATCGCCTAGGTTCTCCCAACTTTTTCTATGTCCTCCCAACAAAGTAACAAAACTCCTGAAAAACCACTTGTTAAAAATTAAATCCAAATGTTTGTCAACCGGTCCATTAATTTTTATGTTTTCTCCCAACAAAAGTAATAAGACCCTGAAACTTGGTTCTTGACTCCAATTAATATGAAGATTCAATCTAGTCTACCCTAGCTCGTAGCCATGAATCTAGGAGATGAGGGGCCGACAGTAGTGTAGAAAGATGCACTCCGGAGAACAAGATTTCCAAGTGTTTCTTAAATTTACTAGGAATCAAACTTGTAATCTGACTTGGTAAGGTTACCTTAATTTAATACCTATTATGTATTTGATATTATGATTCTAGTACCCGGTTTGTATAACTTTCTTACAATTTAGGAAAGTCTGATATTTTACTCATGCTAATTGTTTCAGAAACATCAACATCACACCACAATATCAGAATCATTGGATCCATGGGTGTAAGGAGAAAGTGTTTTTCAATACCCACCCATTTGGCGTAGTGGTTTGAGCGCCGGTTGAGACGCAAGGGTCGCGGGTTCGATTCCCGCATCAAGACAAATGTTTGTTGATGAAACAGATATTTGTCTTGGGTCTGGGTGTTTGTAGTTCCTTCGTTGTTGCTGGTTTCCATAGTACAAGGGAAAACCTTAGTTTGGGACCAGGACAATGTATGTGATGTTGTCTCAATTTATTTATTTATTTATTTAATAAGTACTTACAAACAAGCCCGTAGTTGTCTAATCTTAAATCTTTGGTACATTAGTAAACACAAAAATATCAATTTACTTTTTTTATTAATAGCAGAGTCAGAGGGTGTGCCCTTCAGACTGCAAATTATCATTATTCAGTGATTACTTGGTTCACACACGCGGTAGTTGGCATGCTAAATTATTTCATCTTAATTATAGGAAAATCCATAAACTCTATTGAATTCTTTAGAGTAACGTAAAATAATTATAAAATTTGAACTTTCTACTACTTTTGGAGCAGTTTATAAGGGGGTAAACACGAAAAAAATGCTATTACATGGAAGGAAATAACCTAAACGTATGCACTTACCATTTCCTCGGGCAGTACAGATCAACGAATTCACCAGCGTCGTTCTGCATTTTGTGTATCTGAAATATACAATTTTACGTGAGCACTGAACAATATTTTTGTAAACAATGTGAAAACGCACCTGAAATGCAATTTATTTGTGAAACTAACCTAAAATTCCACACGGAACGTAAGAATGACAGAAGCGAAAAGAAAGATGGCGGTTGCTAATGTTGCAAGTAGAATAAAAATGCCAAAAATTATTATTGTTTTTATAAATTATTATTTATACATAACAAATCTATTATAACTTTATCAAATTCTCAATAGATCTTAAAGATGCAATTAATAATGTTAATTTTAGAGAAACAGTAAAATTGTGCAGAACTGAAGTGTTAATTATTATTTACACAAAATCAACGCCATCTATGGCGAGTAGCAGAGGCTTAAAATATTTTTCTCAACAAATCGGATCGTGAAATGATTCCTTATGGTAATTAATTTACTTTAGATAGGTAATTACATCAAAATCATATAATGCGTACCTTTTTTTTTATGATAAAGGAAGGCAAACGAGCAAACGGGTCACCAGACTAAGTGAACATCGCCGCCCATGGACATCAGCTACCTACACCATAAGTAGAGCGAATACGTTACCAGCCTCATAGGTGTTTTAGGGTTCCGTAGTCTACTTTTAGTTTTATCCTTATAGATATAGGTACTTTACGATTAATTATCTTTTATTATTTTACTTTTCAAAGGTAGCTTGTGTTTTTTGTGACGGGGGTTTTGGAAATTTTTAATTTTTACGAAACCCTTTCATGTGCGTGTCTGACACGCTCTTGGCCGGCTTTTTTTTTAAAGATTTGAATACCGTAGATACCGGTTCGGGAATAAAGCTATGGGAAGTTGATTCCACAATGAGGAGGTGAGTGGCAGAAATGGTATCGAAGCAAGACACTAATATTTACTTCGGAACTACGGAAGTGTCTCTCACGCAAACTCATATCTTCTCCTTAGTCTGTTCACAAACTATTCAGTTTAGCAGAAAATTACCAATTACGCTTACCATTAGGTGATCCGTCTGCTCGTCTCCACCCATCACCTTTTTTTATTTTATTTTTGAAGACCTATAAATATTCGTATTCCTGGTAATAAGGTCGTGAAATTTATTCTTGATGAAATACTAATATGTAGTTCCATAGTAAGTAGGTGTATATTGTTCATGTTAATCTCCTCGCCTATTCTATTAAATGTATAATTTGATTTTATAATTTTACTTTGACGATTATCTAAACGCTATAAAGCATTGTACACATCATACTGTTACTGTAATCTTAATAATATTTTTTATTATCAGAATGAAAATTGTAATTAATGATCATAATTTGAAAAGAGTGACTACTGAGTTTCTTGCTGATTCTTCTCGGTAGAAATCGACTTTCCGAATCAGCGGTAGCTTACATAATATTTGACATTCATAAATGTTCTATAAGGACTTAAATTGAATAAAGAATATTTCTATTTCTATTTCTATTATATTTACTACCAACTAGCGGCCGCCCGCGACTTCGTACGCGACACGCATGGAGTTATTGACACTTACCGTGATATTTTGGACAATCCACACAATAGGTATTTTTTATAAACTGTAAGCTTATGTGTTATTCTGATGTAAGTATAAGCTACATTATTGTAAAGTTTCATTAAAATCCATTCAGTAGTTTTTGCGTGAAAGAGGAGCAAACATCCATCTACCTTACTTACGAACTTTCACGTTTATATTAGTAGGCTACCATACTCGTACTCTATGACGTAGGTATCTAAGCGGCAGTGACGCTATCAATTAATTAATTAAGGAATAAAAGATTGGCAGCACACTTGTGAGTCCACGTGTGTTGCTAATGGGCGGGGGCCATTGCTTACCATCAGATGATCCGCTTGCTCGTCTGCTACCTTAACAAAAATACTTAAATAGTTTTTTAGATTTTCGCGTTGCATTATAACTATGAATTATTAAAACGGGAATTAACGCGACGTTTATTTTTATGTACATTGTATGTACTTACTGCTTGGACGTTTCGGCTACGTTGCAGCAGCCGTGGTCACAAGCGAACTGTTCGCTTGTACAATGTAGGTATGTAACTGTTACAATGTACTTAAAAATAAACGTCGCGTTAATTCCCCGTTTTAATAATTCATAGTTAAAAAATACTTAAGTTCACTTGGCTTGGCAATGAATACAAACCTGATTAAAATATGTAATAATTGAATTGCTTTATTCATTCCTACGTTTACTCAGATGCCCTGCTATGACGACGGCCCTTTCTCCTTGCAATAACATCTTTTATTTGTTGCTGTTTCTAAGTAAATAAATAGGTAAGTACGAGTAGGTATGTTATAAATAGGAGGTGACCTAGTATTTTATTCACTGCGTTTATACCAGGCAGCCCGCACTATGAAACTTTCT
Source organism: Cnaphalocrocis medinalis (assembly GCA_014851415.1). NCBI lineage: Eukaryota > Metazoa > Arthropoda > Insecta > Lepidoptera > Crambidae > Cnaphalocrocis > Cnaphalocrocis medinalis. The sequence goes on along the minus strand of CM026301.1, from coordinate 6,781,700 downwards.
CTGGTAAGTGGAATTTGTAGCCAATAGATATCCAGGTTGTAATCAGGAAGACAGTGGGAGAGCCACGCTTCGGCATGAATGGGCCGGCTCGACCGGAGTAATACCGCGTCCTCATAGAAAACCGGCGTGAAGCAGTGCATGCGCTGTTTCGCTGCGTGAGTGAGGGTATCGGAGGCCCAATCCAGGGGAAAGTTAAGCTGCGCACTCGTAACACCACATTATTTTTATGATATAGGTGGCAGACGAGCTGTCGGATCACCTGATGGCAAGCGATTGCCCCCGCCCTTAGACTTCCGCAACATCAATGGAGTGACAAGTGTGCTGCCAACCTTTAACCCTCTTTCTCCCCACTTGGGCCTAAACATAGTGCATGCGCTGCTTTACACAAGTCCTGTGAGGCCGTGGTATCGCCCGGTCGAGCCGAGATTCATCCCACGGTTATAAACTACTTAGTCACCTTTTAGGGAAGTGGTTTGGCTGTTGGTTCATCATAAGAACTTTGTACTTAATCGACGGCCTCGATGGCACAGTGGCTAAGGAGCTAAGGTGTTCGCCCGAAGCGTCAAAGGTCCCGGGGTCGATTCCCGGTCAAGTCAATTTAGAAAACTACATTTTCTAAGTTGCTTGGGTATTCTGGGTTGACGCCCCCAGTTAATTATCGTCACCTGGTACTCATGGTACAGGGGTTGCCGTAGTTTGAGACCAGGTTGATTGGTGTGATAGTCTGGCACATTATTTATTTGTTTATAATCCCTTTTACAGATCTGCCTCCTAGTGGTTGGGCTGGCGTGCGCGGGCGTCTCCGCCGCGCCGCAGGGCGCCTCCGCCACCGCCATAGCAAACGCACTGCAGGGCGGTTTGGCGGCAGCTCTGGCCAATGCTCAAGGTAACATAGGTTTATAACACTTAAAAGAAAAGAAAGAGCTTATTAAGGAATAACATAAGGCAGGCCTCAAGAGCCAGCAACGCGAACGCTTTGTGATGCTTGGTCCAGTGTTGCAGATAGCCGTCTGCTCATATTGTCCACTATACCGAATCAATTTAATTCATTACTTGTGAGATATATTGTTTTTTAATGTGATTGCCAAGTCAATAAATGAATAACCGACTTGGCAAAACATGGACTTTTTACGGTAGTTGCGAGACTTTTTTTTTTTACAAGTATTGTTTTTGATGGGATATTATTTACAGGCTCCGGTACAGGCCCAGCAGCAGCCACGGCCCTGGCCAACGCATCCGGAGGGGGGACCGCCATTGCGTCCGCCGTGGCCAACAATGGCGCTCCAGCCTCTCCAACCCCCCCTACTCCATCTCCTCCGACCCCCCCTACTCCATCTCCTCCGACTGTGACGCCTCCGACGGTCCCCCCCACGCAGACACCACCTAAGCCGTGCTCTGGATAATTCAAGGGGTACCCTGACAATAAACACTTTATTTAAGTATTCCTTTTATTTCGTTCCATATCTAACTAGGTACCCAAAAAAAAGTATGGGAGGGGGGTGAAAAATAATTATTTTTGACTTGGCGGGGGCACTGCCTTGCTCCCAGATATTACACCCAACCACTGAACAAACAGGTACAAGGCAGGGAAGCCTAAATATGTTTTTTTTAACAAAAAATAAAACCGCCTTCGAAGTAATCTCACACTAAAAAGTTTAAAAAAAATAACTAAAACCCAACTACGACAAAAAACGACGCTGAAAAAGTATAAAACAAGATTTTCAGAATACTGAACTGAACAAAGTTGCTAATGTAGATGCAAGTAAATGGACACAGTAGACTTCACCAAGATGACATCGTTGTCAATTTACAATAATGTCATACATACTATTCTGAAGTATGTAATCTTAGAATATATATAAATTACCAGCACATGGACACCAAAATAGTACAAAAAAAAAGTAAAAACACTAAAACCCAACTACGACAAAAAAGACACTGAAAAAGTATATAGTATCCCATCAAAAACAATACTTGTTAAAAAAACCAAGTCTCGCAACTACCGTAAAAAGTGATGAGATCCATGTTTTGCCAAGTCGGTTATTCATTTATTGACTTGGCAATCACATTAAAACACAATATATCTCACAAGTAATGCATTAAATTGATTCGGTTGTATAATGTGTGTCTACGCGCGCCTACTACCAGCGCCCCTAGCGGGCTGAACGCGGCAACTTGCAAGAAGGAACTCCGTGCTACGAACCTCCTCCGAACGCCATATTCTTTTTTATTATTTTTCTTTTATCGATTGTCATTCGAAAACTAAACGTCACATAATTCAATTCGTATTTTTTCACAATTTTGTAAATATTCATTATATCTCGATTAAACGTATTATTCTACATTTTAAATACACATTTCATTGAAGACCGACGTAACCCTCCTGCCGACACATGCTTTTGGACCTTCTTCGCTGGATGCAGATCAAGTGGACCATCGCCATACCACGAGCTGCGCATCATCATAAACGAGCCGGTCAGGTCTATGTTCCCGCCTATCCCCGTCTTCTACTCAATTTGTGTTAAACGATGCATTTTTTCACATTACAGTAACGTATTTTGTACTCGCAAGTAAACAGCTGCGCTGAGCTACGAGCCGTTGGTGGTACCTGCACGTAAGTACTGATATCATTTTCCTAATCAGTAGGTTGCCATAATGAGTGAAAGTGCTAAATCATCCGTTCCTCCTGAATCACCTAGGAAAAATTCTGGAGATGAACGCCTATCCAATCTGAAAAACCGGCCTAGAGCGTGTCGGACACGCACATGAAAGGGTTCCGTAGCCATGAGATGTGCCGACCTTATTTTCATAGTATGTAGGTAGTTATTTCCATACATTACCATTTAGTTAGGGCAACTACACGTCATAAGTTGGTAATAATAAGCCAGTAAGGGTTATTAATGCCGCTCGCGCTTAAGTTGGCTGTCCACGCTTTCTTTTCAGTCCAAGCACTGTTCTTTTACCTCCAATGGCGCCATTACGAATTTCAGTCTGATTGCTAGGCCGATCAGATGCTATTTACAGATACGTAGGTACAGTGGCTATTTTCTCGATAAAGAATATGAAGTATTATTTTAGATGTTAAGTAAGTTACAATATTTTGATGTTGAGTATTGAAGCTTGAATGTATTATTTTTGAGGACATTGTATTGAAGCTGTAAAACTTAATATGGTGATGAGTTACAAATTCCGTGGCTGAGTTAGTAAATTAGTTTGCAATATATAATATCAGAAGGACAAGTTAAATTAATTGTGGATAGGTATTCACTTGACGCTTTCTTTAACATTTTTAGTTGTCGTTGTAAAGAAGATGAATCAGTTAATTAAAGGCTAAGTAATTTTTCCGATGCTTAGTTATTAAATCAGAAGTTTGGGCGCGTGGCCAAATAAAAAATTTGTGGCCATGTTTATTATTTCTCAAATTTTTAAAGAATTAAATAAAATTTAAATTTCATAATACCTACATAACACTGTGTAGGTGAACAGTTTATCATTTCCACAAATTCTTGTCATTTAGGTATTCTTCAATTGTATAATAGGCATTTGCCATCAAACAAGATTTAAGTTGAGGGTTTAACTTAAAAGTTTTTTATACCGATTTTTTTTGTTAATTTATTTAATAACTAGTGGCCGCCCGCAACTTCGTTTGCTTGAACTTTATGACTCTTGACTTAAAGATGATTATTTAAATAGAAATAAAATAAAATATTACTTATCGGCTATCGATATATAGGCGGCTCATTGATATTTTATACGAACTGCTAAGGAATGGAACAACTTGCCGGATTCTGTATTTCCAGAGAGCTACAATTTGGGTGTCTTTAAGTCGAAAGTGAATAGGCTTCTTCTGGGAAAGCACGCTACATCTTAGACCTCATTGTCACTCTCCATCAGGTGAAATGAGGTCAAGTGCAAACCTATTTAATATTAAAAAAAAATGATACCAACTTCTAATGAAAGTAACCCCCAAATTATTTTTATTCCATTAGGGGATGTAAGTATTTAAAGTTTGAATCTTATATTTTATCCATCAATTCTGTCAAAGAATGTGTATGCAAAAGTTGGAGTAGATTGGGCCAAGGAATCACGTAGTCCCATGAATAAACTTGGAACCCCCTTTTCGCTCCATTAGGGGTTTAAGTTCGGAATATCCTTCCTTATAGGATCTCATCCAAAAATGCCCATCACATTTGACAATGTTCCATTCCATATCATTCCATATTTGTTATAGTGTAGCTGGGCTCTTAGAGTTCCACGCCAGATGTTCCATGATCTTTGATTTTTTTTCATGGCATCATAAAATGCTCATCAATATGAACAACTTTTGTTAAAGTGCCATTGACCTTCCTCTTATAGTTTAGCTGGGCTGTTGTGGTTCTACATCAAGGAGCCTGGTCTTCAAAATATAATATATCCTATAAGTTGCCCTGATATTACAGCTATACGATAAAATAAGTTTTATTCGAATTGGTTCAGTAGTTTTCCGAGATTAGCGCGAACAAACAGACAAACAGATAAACAGACAAACAGACAGACAAAAATTTTAAAAATCATTGATTTATGTTCTGTTACTGTTTTTTAGTCGTCCTAAGTATTTTGAGATAAATATCTTCAATGTACAGACACAGCTTATTTACATTTTTATTATATGTATAGATATAGATTTTTAGTTACAATAAATACACTTGCTGCACATTTGTTCACTGCTTTACTAAAACTCGTTATCCGATTTGGTTACAGCCACATACCTACAATAGTTACAGCCGACTGTAAATACTGGTGTAGCTTAAAATTTTGATACAACTTCCAAATAACCCCAAAACGCAACGAAAAAATTCAATCTTAACTCCTGACTTTAGAAGGTCATGACCTTCCTTCATCAGCTCACATGAAATGTCACTGATATTATAACTAGTTGTCTGAATTTGAATACAGTATTGAAAGAATTATCCTTTAACTCCTAACCATTAAGGAGTTGAACTTTCATCATCAGCTCAGCAGCATAACATTATGATTGCCACAAGCAAATGCCAATATAACTTCAGAAAATATGTAATCAAAAACAATACTTGCAAAAAAACCAAGTCTCGCAACTACCGTAAAAAGTGATGAGATCCATGTTTTGCCAAGTCGGTTATTCATTTATTGACTTGGCAATCACATTAAAAACACAATATTATAATTATCTCACAAGTAACGCATTAAATTGATTCGGTTGTTTAATGTGATTGCCAAGTCAATAAATGAATAACCGACATGGATCTCACCACTTTTTACGGTAGTTGCGAGACTTGGTTTTTTTGACAAGTATTGTTTTTGATGGGATCTCATTCCTTTTTGTAGAAAATTCTTAAAATCTTTTGAACTGCAAATATAACGTGTTAATCCTATATATCGGTATGATATTTTTATAGGATTACAAAGTTATTTTGAAGTTCATATATCTAGCAAACCACCTACATTAGTACAGACAAACGAATGTTCGTCACCATTTTGACACTAGTGGGACAATAATCAATCGTGTTTTTTAAATTCCTTAACTTTTTCAGTTATGTTTACCCGTGCAATAATATTCTTGTCTAATAAAATGAAGCATCGTGTGTTTAGTTTTGCGGTGTTTGTTAATTATACGAATGTTCGCCATCACTGTAGGTTATACGAATGTTTCCCATCACTGAAAGTTATACGAATGTTTCCCATCACTGAAAGTTATACGAATGTTTCCCATCACTGAAAGTTATACGAATGTTTCCCATTAATTTCTTTTGTATTTCGATGTTCATAATAATAGACATACGGATGCTCATTATTATTTTTTTCTTAAAATCTAATAAAGAAATGCGTAGTCAATCGCACGGTTCGTTATATGAATATTTACCATCCGTTCCTCTCGAGTTTTGGTACGTTATACGAATGTTCGTCATAATTATTTTTTTTTTGACACTATTTACTAGTCGGACATTCCTTTGATCATATCTACGTAATCTTTTGACTATTTTTTTCAGTAAACGGACTTAAAAAAATCAATAACGATAAGAAAACAGATAAAAAAATTTTTTTTTACGATGACATTGTGCGTCACATTGGATTAATGCGGAAAAGATATATAAGAATGCGAGAAATTTAACCTTGAAATTGAAAGTTGCCCGATGGATGTGGGCATGGAAACGATGAATGCATTGAACTTCTGAAGTTGTATGCTTTCATAGTTTACCATTTAAATTTCAATGATTAAATTTCTTTTGAGTTTTGTAGATGGTTTCTAAGCTATTTATTTGCGTATGTAGCTTGGGGCTATCTAACATGGTTGAACTTTGAAGATCGACAGATGCGTCTTTATGGCGAATCCGTATTAACGATCACTAACGTCGGACTGTGCATAGCGCCGTACGACTAGATTACATAGAACTCTGAGCTTCATGGTTGTGACCTCTCTAACACCGGGCTGTATCGAGTTGATTTAAGTCCATGTCAGACAATTTTGTTAAACGAACTGCGAAGTACGTTCAACGTGGCCGCTATTAAGATAATAGGCGCAGATGTTGCTAATGCGCGGTCATAGCTGCGTCGCCGACTGGACCGTAACCGCATACTGCAACAAAAGTGCAAATTTATTTCTATTGATTACTCTGAACTAACCCCGTTACTCAGAGAACAAAAGTAATTAGTACATGCAAAGAGAACTCGTACCACCATAGTTCGAGTTATATAAATAAATACATGCAATCAAATCTCCTGACACTAATGAATAGTGATGGATAGCAATGAGAACTCTTACCACTGACGATTCGAGTTTTTTTATAAGGAAAACATGCAGTGAGAACTCTTGTCACAGATGGTTTAAGTGTTTTTGTAAGGAATACATATAATGAGAGCTCATATCACAGATGATTTGAGTGATTTTGTTAGTAATACATGCAATGAGAGCTCTTATCACAGATGATTTGAGTGATTTTGTTAGTAATACATGCAATGAGAGCTCTTATCACAGATGATTTGAGTGATTTTGTAAGGAATACATGCAATGAGAGCTCTTTTCACAGATGATTTGAGTGATTTTGTAAGGAATACATGCAATGAGAGCTCTTATCACAGATGATTTGAGTGATTTTGTTAGTAATACATGCAATGAGAGCTCTTATCACAGGTGATTTGAGTGATTTTGTAAGGAATACATGCAATGAGAGCTCTTTTCACAGATGATTTGAGTGATTTTGTAAGGAATACATGCAATGAGAGCTCTTACCAGTGATGGGATGAGTGCTTTTATTAGATCAAAACCAATCGACGGAGGGCCTCGCGTCCGAAGTCGTTAATTTTGATGAATCTGGATAACTTTTGCCGATCGCACGGTCCAGCACCGGCGACGCATCTTTCAAATGTCTGCCTTATCAACTTTCGATGGTAGTTTCTGCGACTACCATGGTTGTCACGGGTAACGGGGAATCAGGGTTCGATTCCGGAGAGGGAGCCTGAGAAACGGCTACCACATCCAAGGAAGGCAGCAGGCGCGCAAATTACCCACTCCCGGCACGGGGAGGTAGTGACGAAAAATAACGATACGGGACTCTTACGAGGCCTCGTAATCGGAATGAGTACACTTTAAATATTTTAACGAGGAACAATTGGAGGGCAAGTCTGGTGCCAGCAGCCGCGGTAATTCCAGCTCCAATAGCGTATACTAAAATTGTTGCGGTTAAAAAGCTCGTAGTTGCATTTGTGCGCCGCGCTGTCGGTGCACCGCATCCGCGGTGATACTGACACGTTTGCGGAGCATATCGTCGGTGAGCCGACGGTAAAACGTCGGTTCAATATCAAAATCCTATCGCGGTGCTCTTCAGTGAGTGTCGAGATGGGCCGACAATTTTACTTTGAACAAATTAGAGTGCTCAAAGCGGGCTCAAAATGCTGCTTGAATATTTCGTGCATGGAATAATAGAATATGATCTCGGTTCTATTTTGTTGGTTTTCAGAACTCCGAGGTAATGATTAATAGGGATAACTGGGGGCATTCGTATTGCGACGTTAGAGGTGAAATTCTTGGATCGTCGCAAGACGAACATCAGCGAAAGCATTTGCCAAAGGTGTTTTCATCAATCAAGAACGAAAGTTAGAGGTTCGAAGGCGATTAGATACCGCCCTAGTTCTAACCGTAAATATGTCATCTAGCGATCCGCCGACGTTACTACAATGGCTCGGCGGGCAGCTTCCGGGAAACCAAAGATTTTGGACTCCGGGGGGAGTATGGTTGCAAAGCTGAAACTTAAAGGAATTGACGGAAGGGCACCACCAGGAGTGGAGCCTGCGGCTTAATTTGACTCAACACGGGAAATCTCACCAGGCCCGGACACCGGAAGGATTGACAGATTAACAGCTCTTTCTTGATTCGGTGGGTGGTGGTGCATGGCCGTTCTTAGTTGGTGGAGCGATTTGTCTGGTTAATTCCGGTAACGAACGAGACTCTAGCCTGCAGAATCCGTAAAACGAAACTTAAACAGAATTGCCATGGTTATATAACTAAGGTTTCAAGCTTAATAGAAATTTGGAATCCGCTCATTGAACCTTTTAAGTGGATTTAATTACATTACACATAATCCATTTAAAGATCCTGAACGATTAACTTAGTACCTCTAGCATTAATATGAACAAAATATAATGATACAGAAAGCAATATATGAAAATAAACTTAAAAAATCATAAGCAAACTAAGAAATTTAAAAATTTGAATGAAATTATTACAAATACACATAAGTACGCAAAGCCATTCTTTTAATTTTAACATAGACAAAATTTTCTCAAAATACCGAACTAATGGCCCGAACAAACAATCTATGCAATATGACTTATGTTTTCTATTTATTTTGGCATGACGTTCTTTTGAACGAATGCTTACCATTGTCATAATTGACCTTAACACCTATACGAATGTTCTCTATTAGAATGTTTGTCATAAAGATCAATATGTATATTCTCCATTTCTGGTTGTCATTTAGGGCAATACGAATGTTCTCCATTGTTGTATTTATAATTTTGAGCAATACGAATGTTCTCCATTGGTGTATTTAAAATTGAAAGCAATACGAATGTTCTCTATTGGCTTAATATTTTTTTTTTTGACATTTTACTACAATAACTATCGGCAGTCTCTAGGCATCTTCTCCCTTTCTACTCCCTATTGCTTTTGTGACGTACACCGCTGCGCGGTGTACGTTTTTACGAAACAGTTAGCCATACGAATGTTCGCCATTCGTTTTGACACAATGAAACCAGGAGAACATTCGTATAACTGTTTCTGCGCCATCGCGCAGAAACAGCCATACGAACGTTCCCCCGGTTTCATAGTGTCAAAACGAATGGCGAACATTCGTATGGCTATCTGTGCATGAACTTATCTTTTAAATGTGATTTGGTAAACTATAGACATATGAATGTTCGTCATCACTTTGACAATATTCAGAACAATTTGTCTGCGTAAAATCGATCGTATGTATAGTTAGTTATACGAATGTTCACCATTCATTTTGCCAACTTATCCGTTAAGTGTGATTTGGTAAACTATAGACATATGAATGTTCGTCATCACTTTGACAATATTCAGGACAATTTGTCTGCGTAAAATCGATCGTATGTATAGTTAGTTATACGAATGTTCACCATTCATTTGGCCAACTTATCCGTTAAGTGTGATTTGGTAAACTATAGACATATGAATGTTCGTCATCACTTTGACAATATTCAGAACAATTTGTCTGCGTAAAATCGATCGTATGTATAGTTAGTTATACGAATGTTCACCATTCATTTGGCCTTCGTACGTTAGAATTTCGTTCGTCTTAATGTTTTTGTCAGAAGCTATGTACTGAAAATTTCGTTTGATTGCGTCTACAATCGCGTTGACGTTTGTACGTTGTAGTTATACGGAATGTTCACCATATATAATCACGTCGGCTTTCTGCGTACGTAGGTAAACGATAGACATGTACACGAATGCGATTTCAAATTTATATATGATAGATTAAAAAAAAAAACCTAACCCAAATGTAACAATGTACTAATAATATGAATGAAATGTCCCCCCCCCCCCCCTCCCCCCCCCTGAAAAATTAAAAAGAATTCGTTTTACCTAAATACCTTTACTGGGTACATATTGATACCCCCTCACGCTCACGCGTCATAGGTACATCATTTTCCTAAAAATCACTAGCGAAACAGAATATCATTAATAAAAAACCTAACCTAACCTAACCTAACCTAACCTAACCTAACCTAACCTAACTTGACCTAACCTAACCCAAAATTTTTGTTTACATATCCAAAAAAAAAGTTAGGTTTGGATTGGTTTGGTTAGGTTGGGTTTGATTAGGTCAGGTTAGGTTAGGTTAGACCTACCCAACCTAACCTAACCTAAAGGTTAGGTTAGGTTGGGTGGGACCGAAAAATCCAACCAAACCCAACCTAACCTAACCTAAAGGTTAGGTTAGGTTGGGTGGGACCGATAAATCCAACCAAACCCAACCTAACCTAACCTTTTTTTTTGGGGGGACTTTAAAAATACTTTAAACCTTGGTTGTTAAGTTATGGACTGTTTCACGGTGACATGCTTGTACAGTGGATTTTAATAAAAAATATCTTATACAGGGGGGGTGGGGGGAAGTGGAAGAGGGGGGGGGGGGGTTACTGTTGATATACGGGGATGGTAAATCTAATCGACAATAAACACAATTTTGGAGAAGGAAGGGGGGGAAGGGGGGTGGGGGTGGGTGTGGGGGGGCTGTCTGGCAGGGGTTCTAGTATTTAAGGGATGAAGGTGGATATTTGTTCGGGGGACCTGGTGCAACGCAATACAGTGGATTTGTGAGAAAAAACTCTTCTAGAGGAGGGGGGGGAGGGAGGGGGGGGGAGGAGGGGGGGGGAATACTGTTGATATACCGGGAGGGTAAATCTAATCGACAGACACAATAAACACACTTTTGGGGAAGGAAGGGGGGGAAGGGGGTGGGGGTGGGGGGGCTGTCTGGGAGGGATTGTAGTATTTAAGGGATGAAGGTGGATTTATTTTATAATTTTTAGACATATAAAAAAATATATATATTATTCCCGACCCCCGACCCTGCGTCACATTGGATCACTGCGGCGAAGCTATGTATACACACGACAGAGTTGAATCCGAATTGGAAGCGCGTCTGCCGTATGCTCATCGTTCGTATGGACATAACGGAGGCGCGCTCGGCGCGGCGTGCGTGGATTTGATTGCGTTGCCGTCACCGAAACTGTAGGCGCAATTTGAAAAACTTGTGTTTTCGAAATGTGTCTATCTGTAGTTTTCTGATAAAATTCAATGTTTTAACTCTGTCGCGTGTGGTGTTGTTAGTTAGTAGTAGTTGTGTAGTGTTTGGTGGTTTGTTGTTACAAATCAACAAGTATATTTATTACACTTTGTAGATCGACAGATGCGTTTTATTGACGAATCCGTATAAACGATCTTAAACGTCGGATCGTGCCTCGAGCCGTACGACAAATTTTAACAGTTCATCACGGTTGTGACCTCTCTAGCACCGGGCTGTATCGTAATGAATAAAGTCCATGTTAGACGATTATATTAATGTGAACAGTGTATCTATGCGAACGTTCAATGTGGGCGCTCTACTAATGTAAGGCGCTGTTGTAGGTCGCGCGCGCGGTTGTCGTCGTCGTCTCATCGACGTTGCGATCGTCGCGTAACCGTTTACAACGACATAAAATAACACTGCGTTCTCAAGTCACGCCTCGTTCGTCGGTTTAACGTTGGACGAGGATGTTGAATTGATGAGTTGCGTCTGTGGTTTCATCGCTTCAGACGCGCTCAGTCTTTTACAGACGAATAATGTGTAAGCTCCCTGGTTGATCCTGCCAGTAGTTATATGCTTGTCTCAAAGATTAAGCCATGCATGTCTCAGTGCAAGCCGTATTAAGGCGATACCGCGAATGGCTCAATATATCAGTTTTGGTTCCTTAGATCTTACTCGGTTACTTGGATAACTGTGGTAATTCTAGAGCTAATACATGCAATCAGAACTCTGACCAGTGATGGGATGAGTGCTTTTATTAGATCAAAACCAATCGACGGAGGGCCTCGCGTCCGAAGTCGTTAATTTTGATGAATCTGGATAACTTTTGCCGATCGCACGGTCCAGCACCGGCGACGCATCTTTCAAATGTCTGCCTTATCAACTTTCGATGGTAGTTTCTGCGACTACCATGGTTGTCACGGGTAACGGGGAATCAGGGTTCGATTCCGGAGAGGGAGCCTGAGAAACGGCTACCACATCCAAGGAAGGCAGCAGGCGCGCAAATTACCCACTCCCGGCACGGGGAGGTAGTGACGAAAAATAACGATACGGGACTCTTACGAGGCCTCGTAATCGGAATGAGTACACTTTAAATATTTTAACGAGGAACAATTGGAGGGCAAGTCTGGTGCCAGCAGCCGCGGTAATTCCAGCTCCAATAGCGTATACTAAAATTGTTGCGGTTAAAAAGCTCGTAGTTGCATTTGTGCGCCGCGCTGTCGGTGCACCGCATCCGCGGTGATACTGACACGTTTGCGGAGCATATCGTCGGTGAGCCGACGGTAAAACGTCGGTTCAATATCAAAATCCTATCGCGGTGCTCTTCAGTGAGTGTCGAGATGGGCCGACAATTTTACTTTGAACAAATTAGAGTGCTCAAAGCGGGCTCAAAATGCTGCTTGAATATTTCGTGCATGGAATAATAGAATATGATCTCGGTTCTATTTTGTTGGTTTTCAGAACTCCGAGGTAATGATTAATAGGGATAACTGGGGGCATTCGTATTGCGACGTTAGAGGTGAAATTCTTGGATCGTCGCAAGACGAACATCAGCGAAAGCATTTGCCAAAGGTGTTTTCATCAATCAAGAACGAAAGTTAGAGGTTCGAAGGCGATTAGATACCGCCCTAGTTCTAACCGTAAATATGTCATCTAGCGATCCGCCGACGTTACTACAATGGCTCGGCGGGCAGCTTCCGGGAAACCAAAGATTTTGGACTCCGGGGGGAGTATGGTTGCAAAGCTGAAACTTAAAGGAATTGACGGAAGGGCACCACCAGGAGTGGAGCCTGCGGCTTAATTTGACTCAACACGGGAAATCTCACCAGGCCCGGACACCGGAAGGATTGACAGATTAACAGCTCTTTCTTGATTCGGTGGGTGGTGGTGCATGGCCGTTCTTAGTTGGTGGAGCGATTTGTCTGGTTAATTCCGGTAACGAACGAGACTCTAGCCTGCTAAATAGGCGTCGTCATTTAGGTGTGCGTGGCTCTGTCACGCAACTCACTGGCGACGTATTAAAATTCTTCTTAGAGGGACCGGCGGCTTCGAGCCGCACGAGATTGAGCAATAACAGGTCTGTGATGCCCTTAGATGTCCTGGGCCGCACGCGCGCTACACTGAAGGAATCAGCATGTTCTCCCAGGCCTAGAGGCCCGGGCAACCCGTTGAAACTCCTTCGTGCTGGGGATTGGGGTTTGCAATTATCCCCCATAAACGAGGAATTCCTAGTAAGCGCGAGTCATAAGCTCGCGTTGATTAAGTCCCTGCCCTTTGTACACACCGCCCGTCGCTACTACCGATTGAATGATTTAGTGAGGTCTTCGGACCGACACGCGGTGGCTTCACGGCCGTCGGCGTTGCTGGGAAGTTGACCAAACTTGATCATTTAGAGGAAGTAAAAGTCGTAACAAGGTTTCCGTAGGGGAACCTGCGGAAGGATCATTAACGTATTTTATATGTTTACGCTTCGCGCGCATACATATGAAACGATTAATAATAATCCAGACACTTTAATGTATCTCGAGCTGTGTATGTGTCGACGTTATGTTGTGTGCCGACACAAAGGCGCACGACGAACGAAGACCGCACGCACTCGGGCGTCGTTCGAAAACAGACGTGGACAGGTTGAAATCCGCGACCTTAGTCTATTTTGAACGTTCGTAAAATACACAATCGAATGCGGTTAGAATTTGATCGAACGGATCTCTCTGCCCCTCGTGGGTGTTAGTTTTCGTTCGATCGTTTTCTTAAGAAATTTTATTTTTTTTTCATATCAAATATATATTAATTATATACAATATCCACAAAACCATTACCCTGGACGGTGGATCACTTGGCTCGCGGGTCGATGAAGAACGCAGTTAACTGCGCGTCATAGTGTGAACTGCAGGACACATTTGAACATCGACATTTCGAACGCACATTGCGGTCCGTGGAGACACATCCAGGACCACTCCTGTCTGAGGGCCGGCTGCATAAAAACAATGACCACATTGCGCGCATTACGCGCGCTGATGACGGTTCTTGATGATTATGATATTAACTTATCGTTGTCGTCTGGTCCGTTCAAATATTATTATGATCGTTTCACGCTCGTACGCACACAGTACGACGTGCACGATTGTGACGTCGCCTCACACTACGTTAACAGTAGCGCGCGACTCTTCGACTTACACCAAAGTCTATAGAGAGAGCGGCATAATCTGTTTTAAATGTATGTGCGAAGCGCTGACGTCACGTTTAATATCGTGCACGTTTAGTACGTGTGTAAACAACGTTGTGTGTCTAAACGATGATTAAAAAGTAGGCGGACTCGACGTCCGAAGAGGCGCATCGACGCCGTCGCCGCCGTCTCGTATGGTGGTTACGTCGTCGTAGCGCTGACGGATATCGTGTCTGCCTCTCATTTTATCGTTGGCCTCAGATCAGGGAGGATCACCCGCCGAATTTAAGCATATTAGTAAGCGGAGGAAAAGAAACTAACTAGGATTTCCTTAGTAGCGGCGAGC
>CM026301.1:6676364-6764261 GCA_014851415.1 Cnaphalocrocis medinalis | reverse complement strand
CGTGAAACACCACAGTACAAGCGACTCGCGCTCAGGCAGTTCCACATCTATCTTTCTCTATATAATAAAGAGGTAACGCCTCGGCCTGTGACTGACTGACTGACTGACTGACTGACTGACTGACTGATCTATCAACGCACAGCCAAAACTACTGGACCTAAAATCATGAAATTTGAAACATAGGTAGTTCATACTATGTAGGGGCGCACTAAGAAGGGGTTTTGCGAAATTCACCCCCTAAAGGGGTGAAAGGGGGGGTTTACGTTAGTATGAAAGTCTTTCAATTTAGATGTTAGAGATTTGAAAATTTGGATTATGGTTGATGATCAAAAATAAAAATTGACCTGTTTCAGTTTTTTTTTAAATTCAAGCCATAAAGGGGTGAAATGGGGGTTAAAACAATGTATGGGAGATTTATTATTTTTAAAGCTAGAGTCTTGAAAATTGGTATTTGGGTTTTCCATACAAATTAAATGAATGTGATTTCAGCATTTTTTTTTCTTCAGCTTACAAAGGGGTGAAAGGGGGTTAAAAGGTCGTATGGAAGATTCGTCATTTTTAAAGCTAGAGCTTTGAAAATTGGTATTTGGGCTTTGCATGCAAATGTAATGAAACTCAATTCGGCATTTTTTTCTTCAACCTAAAAAGGGGAGAAAGGGGGATGAAACGCCGTATTATCAATTTTAAAGCTAGAGTCTTGAAAATTGGTATTTGGGCTTTGCATACAAATGTAATGAAAGTGAATTCGTTATTTTTTCTTCAACCTAAAAAGGGGGGAAAAGGGGGAAATGAAACGAAGTATTGACATTTTTTGAAGCTAGAATCTTGAAAATTGGTACTTAGGCTTTGCATAGAAATTTTATAAAAGTGATTTTGGTATTGTTTTTTCTTCAATCTTTAAAGGGGTGCTTTCGGTTTCTTCATATTCAACCCCTATAGGGGTGAACGGGGGAACTGATTAAATTTGACAAAGTAAAGTTATAGAGTTTCCAGCATTTTTTAAATCAAATCTTTTTGAGATTCCTTCATTAAGGTTTACGATCACCAAAATTGATTGTTGTGAATTCTACTTCGTTCAAAAAATTTAAATACCGAAGCGAAGCGAGGGCGGGCCACTAGTCAGTCATAAGTAGGTTAGGTACTCCATCCTATAGTCAATCAAGCCTTTTGTGCGCGAACACACGCAACCGCACAAGACAATGTCTCAAAACCAAAACGCATAGCATTAAGTCACCTTTAGTGTAATAAAGAACACCTATAGATAGATATATAGATATTTCATTATTGCACAGAAACAGAATAGGTACATGAGTGAAACAACAGCGATAAACAGCCTACAATAAGGCGGTCTTATCCAGTAAGGCAGTACCTATCTCAGTTCCTCGTTTCGTACCGGAGTAATCTTTACACTATGTTGAATGTTTTGTTCAAATCTCATAGAAAGTAAGAGTGTGTGCGGTATGCGCCGCGCGCCGGTAACACAGTGTAACAGTATACCAACCGTAAGTTATCTACACATTTTTTTCTGGCTGCTATGGGCTATGGCGCATGGTTACTGGCTGCTGCAGCAAATGCTGAGGCTGCGCCTTGTTGGCCACAAACCACAATACTATTTATTTTTTGTTGTTTCTTGTTTGTTCGTCCATAAACTTATTTACTGCTGCATGTACTAAGTTTCATGGCCAATAAACGCTATCCATCTATCTATGCGTCGTCGTGCGGACGCATTTCTGCCAAAGTCAAGTGAATAAACCAGTCAACTAAATAAACTTGACTGGTGATCTAAACAATTGCATTTCTTTAATTGAGTTTCATTTTAGTGGTTAATCTAGTACAATCTAAAACAAACAGCATACACTACACATCACGTATACAATACAAACAGACAAACAAAATTAGAAAAGAGATTCATGTCACATTTATTTGTTACTGACAAAAAAGTGACAGCATTATTTTAAATCACGGACTAACATCTCTGTTTTGTAACAACGGGAAGTTGGTTTACTGCCGTAAGATACAGTATGCGCATACGCATAAATAATTTTAATTTACGATAACTACTGCATGCTTTATTGGCAGTTAGAACCGTTCTGACAGTGCGAGTAACTCCTATAGACTCCAGTTAATTATACAATAGCCAGTGAAAGAAACTCAACCACTCGGAATCTTCATTCGATTATGAAGTTATTTATTGAAGCTAAACGGATTGAATAACTTCACATTACAATCGGTACAAGCAAGACAAAATCCACCCTTACACTGTGGAAATTCCACCAGCTCGTACTAAGCGTTTCGCTTCTTCTTTCTTAATACGAACTGCTAAGGAATGGAACAACTTGCCGGCTTCTGTATTCCCAGAGAGCTACAATTTGGGTGTATTTAAGTCGAGAGTGGCTTCTTCTGGCAAAGCACGCTACGTCTTAGACCTTATTGTCACTCTCCATCAGGTGAGATGAGGTCAAGTGCAAGCCTATTGAAATTGTAGCCCAGTATTGAGTGCGGCACTACTACAAGTGTTGCCTGATCTGTAAGGAGCCAGTAAGAAATTAATAAAAAAATAGAACGTAGGTTATTATACCAACGTCCTATTTTAGGACAATAAGAAGTAAACTATTTTAGGACAAAAGGAGTTAACTCGAAGTCCGTCATACCTGCGCAATCGCTGAGTCAGTGCCCGTGCCCACGCGCATGCGGCCTTGCGCGCAGGCCGATCTGACGCCATGTTTGTTACCGCCTGATCGCCCATACCAACTTGATGGGGTATTGTCTTAACTCGCATCAAGGAGATTAGATTGCAATTAGTTTTGGGTTTAAGAATTGACTCTATGCTTTCGAGGCACGGGGGTACAGTCAACAGCAAAAGTAGATGATCCAAGTCAAAAACTATAAATAACTATTTATTTATTTATTTTGCATGTCACATGGTACATTATAAGTTCTTAAATTATAGTCCAGTACTTTGTTTGTACACATGATGTTATAGGTACTCACTATTGAGCGAAGTTCGCGTCAGAACTGTGAATAAGTGGATTCCTCACTACATACTTCGAAAGCCACATTATCATATTTTACATCGCTGTCAATTTGAAGCATAAAATTTAAAATTATTTCTACTTTCGCGGAGAAAGGTGTATGCGCTGTGCAATGCTATGTCCCGCTAATTTGCTATTACAGAGTTACATCCATGGAATGTTTTCATAATAAAATATCATAATCTTTTTATTTCTCGTATAGAACATCTTGCAGTTTATTCTTAAGTCTGCTTCATTTAAAAAAAAACATTAAAGGGTTCTACGAACATTATTTATCACTAGCTGACCCGGCGAACTCCATATACTTATACCTACTTATTTTTTCTTTCCTTTCAAACCTTCTCTGGGCTTTCACGATTATTTCAAAACCAAAATTAGCCAAATTGGTCCAGCCGTTCTCAAGTTTTAATCAGACTAACGAACAGCAATTCGTTTTGATTTGTTGATAAATAATCTTTGTCAATAGTTTCATTGAAATGAAGTGTGAAGATGAAGTGTCAAAATTGCTCACACCAAAACTGTGCGTGATCCATCAAATAACGCAAAATTTCTGCACAAAATAAATAGACAATAGGTGCTTGAGCTACCTATCTCAGAGTCAGACCAATGTACGTGATGTAGTGAAATATTTATTATTATTATTAGACACAGAAGATCGGGTCCAGCTGACATTAATATCACAGAGTTAATTGACCTGCGCACCCAGGTACATAGTTATAACAATGAAAACGCATTTTTAAGTGTTAATACAATAATAATAAATGCGCGAATCTATCCCAGAGGATTTGACAGTGTAAGACGCCGCCCCAATCGGGATATCTACTCCTAATGATGTCTAGGCGATTTTTTCCGGCTAACAATAGCTAGACAATACAAATCCCATAAAAAGTTGGTTATTTCATTTCAACTCGCAAGTACAATCTGGAATGAAGACTTACAAGATTTCGTCAGAAATTTAGTCGTTTAAATCGACTACAAACTGTACATAATAACAGCGTTTTCGCAGCAATTTCCTTAATTTCAAACGTGGTTTTACAATGAATTATGTGCTTTATTGTGCCAAAAGTAGGACGGAGGGCCGTGGACCGTGTATTGTACAGCGTCTTTCTTTGGCGACGGCAGATCGAAACTAATTCCCTTTGTGTGTTTAACAATATCTCTTCCATTTCTTAGAGAACTGTTGTTGTTAGCTTAAACTTGTGATACCTGTAGGTAAACAGCCAAATTGTCAAGTGCATTTTTAAAGTTTCTGACTTAAAAAAACATCGCTTTATATGTTGGTTTAGCTTGGATGGGTTTGGGTTTTTAGGCTAACGTGGGTTTTAAAGGAAATAGAGTAAATAGATTTGAAACTCGGATGCGAACGTACATACATCCCGTTCAGAAGCCTAAAGTTCTTGTCAAATAACCTACAATCGCAATTAAAATATTCATATACTCGGCAGTTTAAAACATAATAAACGGGAAATTTAAATGATAATCTTGATATCTACTCGTAACATTTGCATTAACTATGCCCTTGAGTCGGTACTGTGCATTTCGAGGTGAATAACGCTCGCAATTAAACAATAGTTACTGCATGTTTGTCGAGCCAACATTAAACGCAAACCTGACATTTTTGTCTTCACCTGTTCTTGTGTTATAGGTGTCAAGTTTTTTTTTATGGTGGCACAATACTCTTACCTTAACCTGATGTTAAGCGAGAGCCACGCTTCGGCACGAATGGGCCGGCTCGACTGGAGTGATAAGGCCTCACAGAAGACGGGCGTGAAGCAGCGCCTGCGCTGTGTCGCGGTGTGTGAGGGGGTTAAAAGGTTGGCAAGGCACTTGTGACTCCACCGATGTTTTGGGTCTGGGGCGGCTGCAATCGTTGGTAGTGTTGATACTGCCAATGGCGCGAGATACTTCGCCGAACTCCGTATTTTTTTTTAAGTGATAGGCGGCAGACGAGCAGGCGGATCACCTGATGGTAAGCAATTGCCGCCGCCCATGGACACCTGTAACACCAGTGGCGTCACAAACGCGCTACCAACCGTTTATCCCCTTCCCCCCGGACCCGTTTGACGGAGTCCATATTGGAGGATGGAGGAAGTTAACTTTAGTAAGTTTCTGATAGTATTTCCGTGAAGAATCATTCTTTTGCCTGGTTGAAACGTTGTTTAAATGTTTAAACAATATCCAAACCAACGCTACAAGATCTTATCCGAAGGCGAGCCTCGCTGCGCATACCTCGCTATATAAGGACACTGCTCGAGTAGGAATGCTAATCGAATGTTTAGCAATTACCCATGTAGGTATATCGATACAAACCGGTCAATGTCTGCGGGCAAATTTTAGATACCTAAAGTAAACAATTACTTTGGTGACAGAACATTAAAGAAAAGGTTGCCATACCTACTGAACAGTTTTCCCGAAGACATTCGCCAAACGAAAAATAAGATAAGAATAAGATAACAAAATAAGAATATTTTTAAGAAAAAGCTAAAAAATTATTATTTGTCTAGTTTAGATTAGTCTATAAGCTTTTTTGCAATGTTAGAGACTCGTGATCCTGCAGACAAACTATGGAAATAGTTTTGCGGGACTAATGCACTTTATATGTACCTAAACATATTTGATTAATAAATAAATATAAAAAAAATAAATAATAATAAGAACAACTCTTTTGATTCAAACATATTATCTTAAATTCTAATATCCTCCCCATTGTGGAATCAACTTCCCGCAGCGGTATTTCCGAACCGGTACGACATTCAATTCTTTCAAGACACGAGCCTATACCTTGATACCTTCCTAAAAGTCCGGCATGCATCCGCGCTCCTTCTGGTGTAGTTGATGCCCATGCTCGGCGGTGTTCACTTACCATCAGGTGACCCGCTTGCTCATTTGCCATTCTATATCATCCATACTAATATTATAAATGCGAAAGTAACTCTGTCTGTCTGCTACTCTTTCACGCCAAAACTACTCAACGGATTTAAATTAAATTTGGTATACAGATAATCTAGACCCTGAGCAAGGACATAGGCTACTTTTTAGTGCGAAAAGGGGGTTGTAAGGGGTTAAAAGGGGGGTAAAAAGTTACTGTTCCACGCGGACGAAGTCGCGGGCGGCCGCTAGTAAAAAATAACTTAAAAGACCGCACCGATTTGGCGACAGCCCAAAGACTTGGAAGGCATTTGCTTAATTAGTTTAGCAGTTAATTATATGAGGCCCAGCTTATTTTAACACAGTCTTCATCGTAGCAGTGAGGCATGTCAGTGTCGACTTCGAAAGTTTAGTTTTTTTATGTGATAGGTGGCAAACGAGCAGATCACCTAATGGTAAACGATTGCTGCCGCCCATGTAGCACCAGTGGAAACACAAGTGCGCTGCCACAGAGCGTTCAAAGAAGAATTTCTGCGACCTTCAATAGATCGTCGGTCCACCTTGTGAGGGTGCTGCCCCGCCACGGCTGAGATCCCCTGTACGCATTATTTTATTTAAGTGGGTACTTGTGTTACAAAATAACAGACCGGAGAGAAAACACAAATATGTATAATAATACATTTATATAACACCCAGACACTGAACAAATGTAAGTGTTCATCACAATAATATTTGGCTACGTTGGGGATCGAACCCACGCACGACCTTTGGCGTATGAGGTAGGGTCACTACCAAATGCGCCATCCAGCCAGTCTTATTAATACTAATAGTTATAAATGAGAAAGATTGTCTGCCTGTATGTTTGTCTTTCTTTCACGGCAAAACGGAGCGACAAATTGACGTGATTTTTAAGTAGATATAGTTGAAGGGATGGAGAGTAACATATGCTACTTTTTGCCCCTCTGTGGTACCCCGGATTTAACGCGAGCGAAGCCGCGGGCAGGGCAAACGTGGCTAGACCCTAGACTATTTTCTTGGGCTGTCCACTTCACTGCCCACCTCGACTACACTGGCAACTCTGAATCGTCTAACTCCGTGCGTTATCTCCGTAAACGGCTCGACTGGTTTGGCGACTGCTATAAAAGCACGTAAAAGGTTGTTTACCAAAAGATATGGGCAACTTTTTGAATAGTCGTTTTTTGGGCCGATCTAATCAGCCTTATCGTGTAGGCGTAGAGCCTCGTCAATATTTATTAAGTCAATATTATATTAAGAAATTTGACTCAAGTGGCAATGACCAGGGCACATTGCGAGAAGAACAGACGGCCGTTGGGGTGGTGCGGTCATTGAGTGGAGTCCGCGTGCAAGAGTCCGCAGCCGTGGTAGGCCTCCCACCAGGTGGACCGACGATCTAGTGAAGGTCGCGCGAGTCCCTTGGATGCGGATGGCACAGGACTGATTTGTGTGGAGAACTTTGGGGAGGCCTATGTCCAGCAGTGGACGTTTATTGGCTGAAATGATGATGAGTATGATGATGTATGTACGTAAGTAGTAAGTAAGTGCATGTTCGACAGAATGCGATAGTGTCACATTGAGGCGCCCGAGTCTCAGATAACGGGCAAACATCCGAGTGACCTGTGGGCAGGGTTGCCACTTGCCAGGCGTCTCGATAAAGCGGGACAATAATGCATTAAGAAAGTCATGAAATTAATTGATGGCGCCACTGGCGCTTACGTCATAGAGTATGGTAGCACCATTGGTTATAATATTATGGAACTGCGTAATAGTCCTGACTGAGTATAGTTCGATCGTTATAGGTGTCGATCTATTAACTACTAGTGGCCCGCCCTCACTTCGCTTCGGGACCGTAATTCAGAAATGAACCAATAGATGGCGCTGTGCTCAATTACATCGCGCAAGCGTTTCGTGTTTTCGGTTTACCTATAAGCCTTATTGTTGTCTATTGAAGTTATCTCTTTATAAATAGTATAGAAGATAGATATAAGATTAATTCAGATATGGATCATGAATATTATTTTGTATGTGATAGATAGCACATGAACAAACCGATCACCTGATGTTAAGCCACAACAGTAGTAGTCACAAGTGCGCTGCCAACCTTTTCCCCTTCACCACAAATAAGGCCTCTGGTACCCTCACTCACTGGTCGAAATACAGCGCAGGCGCAGCCTCACGCTACTTCCACGAGCCCAAGCGCGGCTCTCCCACAATCAAAATAATTAGTGACCTTAATTACTTAAAAAATATTAATACTAGCGGCCGCCCGCGACTTCGTCCGCGTGGAAAAGTAACTTTTTACCCTCCTTTCAACCCCCTTTTCGCAATAAAAAGTAGCCTATGTTCTTTCTCAGGGTCTAGATTATCTGTGTATACCAAATTTCATTTGAATCCGTCGAGTAGTTTTGGCGTGAAAGAGTAACAGACAGACAGACAGACAGACAGACAGACAGACAGACAGACAGACAGACAGACAGAGTTACTTTCACATTTATAATATTAGTATGGATCAATCAATACTTGGAACTTAGTAATTAAATTACCTACACAAATCATTACCACAACCAAATTAGGTAACTTGATTCATTTAAAAAGAACGAACAAAATACTCATCAAACATTGATGAGTCAGACGGTAACGTGTGGCACGGTGTAACCATTGAAGGGCTTATTGGAATCTTGTTAGAGGGAGCAACGGACTACGCTTGCATTGTAAACAGTATCTTTGTATGCTTAGTCGCTTTAGGTATGCGATAAGAAATTACTTCCACGTTATGAGTCTTTAATCAAGTATGAATAGAGAAATCTGGTAGCGGTAACAGCTAAATTATAAAAAATATATTGAATAGAATAGAAATAAATTTATTCAATGACACAAAGATTACAATAGATTGCTCTCATATAATATAGCTTAGATTCTTATGTGAGTAATCGCAGGTATGTACAGTCGAGTTTAAATATATGTATACACTTTAGGACCTTGTCACAATACATATTTATAAGAAAGTGAAAGTCGTTTTCTTATACATATGTACTGTGACAAGGTCCTAAAGTGTATACATATTTTTGAACTTGACTGTATATGTACAGTCAGTCAGTGACTGTATGCAGTCAGTATGCTAGCAATTGAGACTGGAATATTCCTGCTATCAAAAACAATCTTGCTGTCCAAGCTTTCTTTGTACAGTCAGCCACACATCAGTTTACCACAACCTGTCAAATTTCCTCAATTGATATTCAACCTAATGTGTATGACAGTAAGATGAGAGTCAATTGAAGAAATTTAACAGTTTTGTATACTTACTTTTATGTGTGGCTTTATACATACCATAATTATAATATTATCTTTCTCTGAAAATTGAGATATTTTTAATGAAAGATAGAAAGTGAATTTGTTAAATTAGTATCTGTGTCATAGTGTCTAAATATATAGCTATGTAATATGGAATTGCTATAAGAGCGTTTTAGGTAACTGTAAGCTCTTATTACTATTCAAATCAAATCAAATCAAATCAAAATATCTTTATTCAATTTAAGTCCTTTACAGAACATTTATGAATGTCAAATTTTATAATCTACTGCTGATTCGGAAGGTCAATTTCTACCGAGAAGAATCAGCAAGAAACTCAGTAGAACTTAATCTTTTCAAATTTGTTATCATAAAATTTTTAAAGAATTAAATAAAATTTAAATTTCATAATACATAACACTGTGTAGGTGAACAGTTTATCATTTCCACAAATTCTTGTCATTTAGGTATTCTTCAATTGTATAATAGGCATTTGCCATCAAATAAGATTTAACTTTAGATTTAAATTTATATATGGGTAAATCAACAAGGGTTTGTGGTAATTTGTTAAAAATTTTAATGCTCATTCCGACAAATGAATTACCAATTTTATGAAGTCTGAGATTTGGAA
Organism: Cnaphalocrocis medinalis; assembly: GCA_014851415.1. NCBI lineage: Eukaryota > Metazoa > Arthropoda > Insecta > Lepidoptera > Crambidae > Cnaphalocrocis > Cnaphalocrocis medinalis. Next base: position 6,754,424 of record CM026301.1, on the reverse strand, counting down.
CAGCAAGTTTGTGTTTATTTCTGGTGTTAAGGCTATGCTTATCAGATTTCTTCGGTAATAAATTGAGATTTTTATAAACATACATTATACAGTCAAAAATTTTATTATTTATTATGAATTATTATTGATATGAAAAAAAAAATAATTTGAAACCAAAATAACTCAATTCAAAATCAACATTTAATTTCTTAAAACACTATAGGTACTTAATTAATAAAAACAATAATTTTGGTATCAGAATGGTCTTCGCTCAGTAACATGACTTGGCACTTGTATTTCACAGATGCCAAACCAACATTTGTGTCACTGTCTGTTAACATCTATACATATAATAAAAATGTAAAAAAGCTGTGTCTGTACATTGAAGATATTTATCTCAAAATAACTTAGGACGACTAAAAAACAGTAACAGAACATGAATCAATGATTTTTAAAATTTTTGTCTGTCTGTTTGTCTGTTTGTCTGTTTGTCTGTTTGTTCGCGCTAATCTCGGAAACTACTGAACCGATTCGAATGAAACTTTTTTATTGTATAGCTGTAACATCAGGGCAACTTATAGGATATATTTTATTTTGAAGACCAGGCTCCTTGATGTAGAACCACAACAGCCCAGCTAAACTATAAGAGGTAGGTCAATGGCACCTTAACAAAAGTTGTTCAAATTGATGAGCAGTTTATGATGCCATGAAAAAATCAAAGATCATGGAACACCTGGTGAAGAACTCTAAGAGCCCAGCTACACCATAACAAATATGGAATGAAATGGAATGCAAAATTGTCAAATGTGATGAGCATTTTTGGATGAGATCCGATAAGGAAGGATATTTCGAACTTAAAGGGGGTTCCAAGTTAGGTGATGGAACTACGTGATTCCTTGGCCCAATCTACTATTTAAATAATCACCTTTAAGTCAAGAGTCATAAAGTTCACGCAAACGAAGTTGCGGGCGGCCACTATTAATCATAAATATTGATCATATCAATACTTTTTAAATTCGACCAACCATTATTCATGTTTACTACAAAGAGCAGTGAGATCTTTTGTAAAGTAAGACAAAGAAAGTTTATAATTGTATATTAACTTCGTACCGGTTAGTTAGAGCATGAGAAAAATATTCTTCCCACAAAATCACATAATAGATACAATACATACCAACTTTGTTATTATGGCTACCCATTCAGGAATATACATTCACTTAACATCTGTAACTCGTGACTGACTTTCTGTTAATATGCATAATAAAATAATATAACATCCAGTTAAGCTTTTTCGTTACGTGTCCCACAAACTAGACAGTGTTTCTAGCCAACCCTACTCACGTAAACAGATGATAAATTGTCCAGCGCTCATTAGCATAGAAATGGCTTGGTAAAACTTGTTGTTTAGTATTTTGGCCCCGTGGAATAGTATTTGTCTATTTTTTTATGAGATAGGGAGGCAAACAAGCAAGATAACCACCTGATGGTAAGTTATCACTGCCCCTATGGTTAACAGAAACACCAGAAAGTGTGCAAATGGGATGCCTATTATTGTTGTCTATAGGCATTAATATTGAACAAAGATATTTTGCAATTGATTCTCTCTAGAAGTTATCTTAATTGAATATCTAGACATCTTGAAATCTTAGGTAGGTGGTACTTTGATTATATTAAATAGCTACCTACTAATAGTTTCATGGTTATTATTGTGTTATTATATTTGACTATGACTATAGACAGTACAATGCCTATACTATGAATGTTCTTGCCGAATTCTATGACTAACAAAGAGGCTTCTTGTCCTTCTAGTCTTCATGTGTGAAGGATCACAGCTGAATGTCATGCCAGCTGCAATGAGTCACATCAGATCTGAGAGTAACTAAGTACGAAACAGATGAATGGCGATTTTCATCTGGAAGCTGATTCTAATAAGAGCTTTGGAGCGTCGATGTAACGCTAGCGCGAAAATACACTTGTCTAAACTAACTGCTCACCAGCAGTTCAGCTTCTTGATGGCAGACAGGTCGGATTGCTTCGAGCGCGCGATCACCATCTCCTCGGTAAGGCGCGCCATGGTTCACAACACTAGAGCACAGGTTACGAGAGATTTGCACAGCACAGTTGGTTTACGTAGCGGTCGGGTCGGGGGACATAGTGACACGCGCAGCGCGGTCGAGCGGCGGGGTTGACTGAGGAAACAATGCACTATCGCCCAAGAGACATTCACCCAGCCAGTCGATGACGGGGCGCGTGTCCATTATCGAACGTATAAGAACTTTGAAGTTATACTATTTATGTATGTAGCTGAATAAACGGTATGATATAAAGTAGAAATATAAATGGTGTTGGTGACAAATATGAGAATATTCGGTTGCTGACTGCTGATTTATGATGATTATTTCCTTAAAAAATGATTTTTATTTGAGACTGTACTTGCTAATGAGACTGTTTTGAAGATAAACATTATTCTTCTTGGATAAAACTGACTCCACTTACAAAGTGTTACTTATGAAACTAAAAAAGATGTGAAAGGCTTAAGGCGTGCGACTTTAAATAAATACTGAACAAAGGTAATATTCGGATCGGAATCGGAAAAACAATGAAAATGTATCAATCTGTCAGCTTCAGATTTTATCAAATGTCAAAGTCAAGTGTCACTTCTTTTTTAAAATCCCTTAATTTATGGCTCGGAGATACAGTTGCCTAAAAATTAATTGCGACAAATATAAATCGAAAAATAGTTTTCCCGAGTTTGAAAAACCCTTTTTTGGCAGCAAAAATCTTTAAAATGGTATTACTATGGTTTTTCTCATTGAAATTATTTTAAAAATAGGAAAAAGGAGATCCGCTGAGATCAAAATAATTAGGTACATGTTATTCCCTAGCGATGAAAAAATAAAAAACATAACTTCACTTTGACAGTGACGTTTTGTTGCCGACATTTCCAGTGTCATGGTTTCGTCGTGAACAGCTTTTTGTTTTTGATGAAATTCGTGTATAAAAATGGATTCCTCGGACATCCTGGACGACAAGGACAGCGGGCCGGAGGTGCAGATCAACCTGCCGAGCTCCGTGCTGAGCCGCATCGAGGAGCTGATGGGAGGCACCGAGCAATTCGATAGTGACGAAGTTAGTTTTACATTTACGCTATTTCTCTGCAATTCACAACAAAATTGGCCCTGTGACCTGAGTTTTAGCGTTCTATAAAACCTCTTATATTCATATATATACACTGAAAGTGCTGTAGGACTTACCGTAAATAATAGTTTGCTATTAACCAAAGTTGAAGTTTCAATAGTTTTCTTTTGATTTGGATGAGATTTGTTCGTTCCCTTCACAACCTACTGAGTGTTAAAACGTTGTTTTCACTGCCTTGGTGGCGTAGGGTGGGTCGCACGTTAAAGCATCGGCTGCGCTGTTCGATTCCCAAGTCAGGCCATAATTTGTACCTGAGTTTGTCTGTTAAGACATTAAATACATTATCCCTTAATGTATCCCATCGAAATTTTTGGAATAGAAAGATTGCACTTTTGCACTATATCGAGGGGTGAAAGGCTATTTGTTTTAAGCGACACTTTGGGCGATATTGAGTTATATACATATTCGGAATCAGCGAATTTTTCTGCGTCGATTGAGCTGGGTTTCATAATTAATAGACGACTTTTTTGGCGCTTCAAACAATGAAAATTTTGGCCTCATTTTAGAACATTGATGTATGAAACGCCAAAAAACGGTATCATTTTTAGAGACCATGGATATGAACCATACACAAACGCAACTAAAATCCGCTTAAACATGTTTTGCAATCACAATAATAGTACTCAATGGCGGTTAAAGCGTTTTTCCTGTAACTACTTTTTGCTAAAACTGTGACTTAAATCATTTTGAATTCCACCAAAAGTCATCTTAGCTGTCGCTTAAGACATTATGCTTTTTTCAAAAAAACATGTGACTAGGCGTTTCAACCTTTTTGTTTTTTATCCACTTTCATCATACCATGTCGTTTAAATCATTATCGTCCTTATCAAAATTTTACTAGCATGTCGTTTCAGAAATTTATCCGCATTCTTGAAATTAATTAAGTGTCGGTCAAACATACCCCACATTTAAGCTGAGTTATTTGAAACACTTATCAAACCTCACAATTGTGATATCTATGTCCATTCAGACATTAAAATATTATTATGGTACTATTTAGCCACGACGGATCAAACCATTTTTGTTCGCTGCCGACGTCTTTCCCCACCTCTTGCGCCGAGTGCTTAAAAGTCTGTCGCGAACCGTGATAACGAATGTATGTATGCGCAGTGCTGGAATAATTGCTGAAGGCTGATTTAAGAGTCAGGGTATGTGGCTGTCTCATGGGACGACCTGGCCGTGGTGGAGGGTACTTCTCCCCCAGCCAGTCAGTTGCCCGGTGAGGCATTCTTGAGTGTTCTGGGCGTGGTTTTAGGCCGCTCAGTACACCACGCTCAGTAATTTTCTGCCGGGGACCTCAACGCAAAATCTGTCGCGTGGGGGAACCAGACCACGGATCAGTGGGGTCGCGTCCTGCAGAAGTGGGCGGTGGCGAGTGTTCTCACCCTCCTAAATAGCAGCTTAACCCATGCGTGCGTGCAGCGGAACAGCGGATTGGTGGTGGACATCACTTTTGCCACCCCGTCCATAGCCATATTATAATCTTGGATATTTCAGGGGCCTTCGACAACGCCTGGTGGCCCATGGTCCTGCTCAAAGTGAAACAGGGTGGATGTCCACCAAATATTTACAGAATCTTAGTGAGTTACTTCACAGACCGGCGAGTGGGATTATTTATGGGTCGACAGGTGGTGTGGAAGAGGTCTACAATGGGCTGACCCCAAGGTTCGGTGTTAGGGCCTACTTTATGGAATATTCTGCTCGATGACATCCTTAGGCTACCGATGCCCGAGGGCGTCAGCATGACAGCCTATGCGGATGATATCACGATCGCGATCGAGGCACCAACCAGAGCTAAAATAGAGCGAGACGCACAATATATGCTCCAGGCGGTGTCCGAATGGGGGCATCGGAACCGTCTGACTTTCTCAGCTGCAAAGTCGCAGACAATCACCTTGAAAGGCAAATTCAAGCGCCCCCCAACGATACGTATGGACAATAAATCGATCGCGCACGTGAGCATGGCAAAGTTACTTGGGGTGGTGATTGACCAAGGGTGTTCCTTTTTGCAGCATGCGAACTTTATCGGCCAGCGCGCTAGTAACTGCTTCGAGAAGATGTCGAGAATATCTTCATTGACCTGGGGCGTGCGGTACAAAGCACTTAGGGTCCTGTATTCAGGGACCTATGTTGCAAGTCTTACTTACGCTGCGGCAGTTTGGTGGCACCGGTCAAGCATCTTCGTGGTGAGGCGAGCTTTGCTGCGCACCCAACGGCCTGCAATGATTCTGCTCACGAAGGCTTATAGGTCTGTTAGTACATCAGCGCTGCCCGTGCTAGCTGCGGTGTTACCGGCCGACTTAGAAGTTGTTCGTGTGGGACGATTCGCCCAGGAGTGCCCAAAGGAAGCCACAGACAAGGAGCAAATGGCACTTAAACGTAGAATTTTTGGAGATGTTGTTGCCCAATGGCAGGAGCGCTGGTCGACCAGCGACAAAGGAAGAGAGTTGTCGCAATTCTTCCCAGACGTAGAAATGAGATTATCGGCCGGTTGGGTGGAACCAGACTACGCCGTGTCACAAATACTGACGGGACATGGGAGTTTTAACAGCAGACTGCACGCGATGACTCTCAGTGAGTCACCTGTATGTCCCTGTGGAGAAGCTGATGAAACTCGGGACCATGCGCTGTGGGAATGTCAACTGTATGAAGAGGAAACGGCAACAGATGCTGAATGACTGGAACGAGGAACGAGATAGGACCAGTATACCATCAAGAGATGGTCAACTCTGCAGAAGGTTTCGACGGTTGCGTGCGTTTGCACACAAAAGGCTTGACATTAGGAAGGAGTTCGATTGATGTGGAACTGCCCGAGCGCGAGTCGCTTGTGCTGTGGTGTTTCACGCCCCATTTGGGGAGAAGTGACATTGAGATGGGCTAAAGACACAGACTTTGTAGGGAGTGAAGAAACGCACCGGGGAAAGAGCCCTTAGCAAGTACCTGGTGAGCGTCTCCCAAGATTCGGTCCGTATGCCGAGACGGTAGGAAGAACCATGGGCTGGTGGAGGGACCCCGTCCATAGCCGCGTGCACCGCTGACTGGCGGGTGGACGACGCCGGGTCGCTGTTCGACCTGCGATACATACGTTTTGGGGTCGGCAGGGCGCTAGGGGCACAGGGGCCAACGAGAAGGCCTTCTCCTTTCCCGTGCTGGGTGCTGCCCAAATCGGACAAGGACAATGCCAATGGCTCCTGGATAAGGTGAGGAAGCTGCTGGAAAGAAGTAGGTTCCCACCTCACCGCGCATCTAGAGGACGTGGGCTTCAACCTCTTAGGCTTAGTATGGATTCAGGGCAGGCCAGTCTACGGTTGACGCCCTGAAACGTTTGAAAAGAGAGACGGAGGAGGCCGCTGAAGAGGGGAAGGGAGTTGTTGCTGTATCCTTAGACATAAAAAATGCGTACAACTCTCTCTCTACGACGCACAATACTGGAGACACTCTGCTATTTTCGAGTGCCTCAGTACTTGACCATCCTCATCGAGAATTATCTCGATGAACCTGAGGTTATGTACGTGGACAAATCAGGCGTCGCCCGGCGACGCATCGTAGAGACCGGTGTTCCGCAGGGGTTCCTCCTTGGGCCCCTAATCTGGATCATCGGGTATGACTGGGTCCTGCGCGGCCATCTCCTTTGGGACATGGGTATATCTGCATACCAGATGACACCCTCTGTCATCTGCATAGCAGATGACACCTTGTCACGTCTCGGGGGAGACCTTTGAAAAAGCCGCGGCGGACTCAGTCATAGAGAGGGTGCGGTGCCTGGTTCGCCGTAAAAAAGACCGAGGTGATCTGTTTCCGCGGGCTGGTAATAGGCTTCGCTCCGTCAGGCACATTGCTATCTGAGGTCCCCAGGTTCCGGTCAAGGCGAGTTGCGTTATCTCGGCTTCACCCTGGACCCGCGAATCCTCAGGGTAGCTCAGGTAGTAGGGTAGTAGTAGACACGCTTTCGTGGCTGCTGCTGAACCTGGGCGGACCAGGATCCAGGCACCGACGGCTCTAAGCCGGCATCCTGCGATCAATGGCGCTAAATGGAGCGCCAGTCTGATCGGATTCCCTAGCAAAATCGTAATACTTTCCTTTCTTGCGGGGGCCTCAGCGGGTGATTGCGCAGCGGATCGCTCGAGCTTACCGAACGGTAAGTTTCGGTGCAGCCTGTTTGCTTGCTGAGACCTCTCTCTCGTCGTACTCGCCGGCGTATATAAGTAGCGGGCAGTAGGGAAGTCTACTGCCCCATCAAGCGGGAGGCCGTGCGGAAGGAAGCTCCTGAGGCGATGGTCTGAGCACCTCGTACGGCCGGAGAACGCTCGACGCGCTCGCCCCGGTCTTGGACCGGTGGCTGGAGCGGAGCCACGGTGTCGTCTCCTTCCGGATGGTGCAAGTAATAACCGGGTATGGTTGCTTTGGCGTCACACACCCTAACGGTGTGTGCGTCGTAAGCTCCGCAGCGCTATGCATTAGTGTCGAGGGTCGACCAAGACATCTCACTGGCTAGTATAGCGAGAGCTATACTAGCGAGTGATGAGACTTCGCTGCCTTTAGCGAGCACGTGATGGCAGCGAAGGAGTCTACGTAAGTCTCCTCTCTCTCCGTGAAAGGTGTCCGCCGGTGACAACTGATAAGTGATATCAACTGATAAGAAGATTTGTGAAAACTTTTAATAATAACACATAATTTTGTTTTTGATTTAAAGAAAACATCGTCTCCACTAACATCTAAACTTAAAAATAAGAAATAATTTCATGGTATCATTGACCATTCTTTATAAAGTTATAGAAGTAAATGCTATTTAATACAAGTGCAGTTGTTTCAAATTGTTGTTTAAGCTATTTTAATTTGACCCTGAAATATTTAATTTTGGAGTTTAAACCAAATAGATTTTACCCTATCCAATTAGTAAAATGTTTGTTAAATCATTTAGCCTTACTCTGAAATACAGTGCAAGTAACACTTAAATCAATTTGCTTGCAGCTGTTAACAGAATAAAGTGTCAGTTCAATCATTTTGCCTTACTCTACTAAGTGGGCATTTTGTATTAAGTGACATTTTTTTTCGAAGATATTATCATTATAAAGTGAAGAATGTATCCAGAATTTGGGCCTTTTAAAACTAAACTGATTTGTAAAACTTGCAGGCAAAAATATCAAATAGTTTAGATTTTATGATTTTTTTTTCCGAAATCGAAAACTTTAAAACGCTCTCCTGTAAAGTTGCAAAAATGTCGCTTAAAACAAATAGCCTTTCACCCCTCGATATTGTCCTGATTGATTGTTGAGATCAGCTGCTGTAGTTGAAATATCGGTTAGGAGGACACAATTTAGGTTTAAAAATAGTTCGACACCTCCACAGCGGGGTGGGGACGGCTTAACTCTCTTGGCTGTCCCCTCCCGCTCCCCCGACACCGGGGGAGCACCCGCCGGGCCACCGTCCGGGGAGATGTCGTGGTGTAATTGTATTGGTATAATTAATAGGAATAAATTAAGATACATATGTTTGAAGTCTTAATTTACTCAGTTTTAAATGATTCATCTATAATTACAGTTTGATGCGGTGGCGTACATTAACAGAGTGTTTCCGACAGAGCAATCTCTCTCCGGCGTAGAGAGTGCTGCAGCAAGATGCGAGTTCAGGCTGCAAGGTAAAAACAAACTATCATAAGAGAAATAGACATGTTGTGGCTGTAATTTAATCCATAATATAAAATTTACACAGACTCCGAAACTATACATGCACATCGATTTGGAAAATTTAAGAGGTGAATGCATGGATTCAAACCTGGGTGTTCAGACAGTTCACCTGATGTTAAGCAAATGCCGACACTCAGTAGAGTCACAAGTGCTCTATTATCCTTTTAACCCCCCCTCCCTGAGGGACCAATCAATTATTACGTAACCACCGATGGGGTGGGGGATGTCTTGGCTCTGCTTACTTTTGATTACTTTTGATAAAATTCAGGAAGAGAAAGTATAATTTATGGACGATTTTAGCTGACAAGCGGGGAGAGGCTTTAATTTTCAAAAAAAAATCTGCTTACGTAATACTTGAATGGTCTCTGATTGGATTGAAATAGACTACAATTTTTTATTGCAGGTGTGGAACATGACATTAGAAGACTGGTCCGTGCTCAAGCCGAACAAGAGAGGCTGGACAGAAAGCTCTCTTAGACGCTCAGCGATGCATCGGTGAATTGGCACTGCAGGTCGCTGACATTAACAAGAAAGCAGAGCGCAGCGAGAGTATGGTGCGCGAGATCACGTCGGAGATCAAACAGCTGGACTGCGCCAAGTGGAACTTGACAGGGGCCATCACAGCGCTCAACCATCTACATATGCTCGCCGGTGGTGTCCACACGCTCAAGCGGATGACAGACACAAGGCAGTATAAAGAGATTGTGCTACCTATGCAGGCTATTATGGAGGTTAGTCAAAATTTTAATATTGTCCTTTGGCTAATCTCGCCCGACAAGACACCTGTGTGTGGAGATTCAACTGCAGTCTGTCTTACCTTACCGGCGCGGTTGCGCGTAGGTATTGTCGTGTCATATCTACAACTCTGAGATATTTGAAGGATGAAACCTAGATAATGCTGAACTATTTTTTTTCTTCTTTGATTCGTTCCAAGACTTCCAAGATGGCCGCCGTCACAAAGATATAAATTGTATGTTTTAACGCAACTCCCACAATATGGGTATCATATTATAAACGGGCTTTAGTAGCGGAATATATTTATTGTGACAAATTTCAAATCCAAGATGTAGATGTGTAGAAGGCACCCTCGATGTCCAGCCAGACAGGGAGATGGTTCAATTAAAATACCAGTTCCCTCTGAATACCTTGACTATTTGAATTGAACTGCTAAACCTAGGCAAGCGTTTCGGGGTCATTATTTTGGGGACACACAATGCTTGCGCGATGTAAAAATGCAAAGTGCCATCTGCCGAAATAATGACGAACCGCCTGCTTGCGTGCTTTGTACAAGATGGCCGCCGTCAGAAAATGAGTGTGAAGGGGTTTTAAAATTTTCCAATTTTTTGTATTTGTCAGAGTTCCACTTTTTTTTGATAGGCTCAGTTCTGTCAGTTGTAAACTGCGCCCAGCAAAGCTAGTTGCCATAGTAACCAAGAGTAATTAAGTGCGATTTTTGTTCGTATTTTTACTACCGTAATAACCAACCAAATTCAGTCGTAGTAAGAGATAACAGGCTACCGTACTGAAGTAATCTTCAGTCACATCGATCCGCCATTTTGTAGTTATTTTTCATTTTGCCGGGTTATATAGATATCTGTCCCTTACGGTGATACGCGCTTAGCCACTCTATTTTGATACTTTCTCTAAGGTGTGAAGGGTTTTTAAATTTATGTATTGTTTGGGGCAGGTGCTACAGCACTTCGAGGCGTACCGCGACATCCGCGAGCTGAGCGCGCTGCGCGACCAGGTGCACGCCGTGCGCGCGCAGCTCGCCACGCAGATACTCGACGACTTCAAGGCCGCCTTCACCGGTAACCGCAGCTTTCATTTTTAATCGCAGAAAACCGGCATGAAGCAGCCCCTTTTTTTTGTTGACCCAGGTAAAATGCCGCCGGCCCGTAGTGCGATGAGCCGACGTCGCCACCTTTCGGCGGCGCCTTATGCACACCCTCGGCTGGGAGACCGACGGGTAGTGTTGAGCTGTTCTGAGGCCGGCCAATAGGCATACCAACTAAAACACCTGGGGCTGCTCCCGGCTTATCCAGGGCTACGGGGTGGGATACGGGCTAAACAAACCTTGGCGCCGCGTCCCACCCATGGACAGCGAGGCACGCCAGCACGGCCTCTTACCAAGGCCCGGGGCTTAAAGCCCCCGGAGCAGCTCCTACTGCCCTCCGACAAAGCCCCAACCGGGCGTATCGCTGGATTGCGATACGGGCGTCGCGGGCATGGGCTCCTGCAGAACTCTCCACAAACCCACACCCTGCTGGCTGCAGGGCAAGGTGGGGGAGAGTGCCTGCAGGCTTCCAAAAAACTGCCCCACCAGACAGCCCCACGGCCGGCTACTCTGGATTGCGCAGTCGATCGCTGGGCGGAGAGGTAGGGTTTGCCGGTCTGGCAGCGCAGACCAGCGACAAAAGACCCCCACAAAAGATGTGGGGGGTGGGAGGGTAGAAGCGAAGCCGCGCACGGGCAAATGCTAGTCTATTCTATTTATAAAGATCCCTTTACACACACATTCTATAGACATCCACAAGCATTATATAAACATTATACAAACAGAAAAGTCGAAACACGAGCGTAATGCAGTCAACACAGTGTAACTACTGTCCCGAAACGAAGTGAGGGCGGGCCACTAGTTTATTATTATTATTTTTATGTGATAGGTAGCAGACGAGCAGGCGGATCACCTGATGGTAAGCAATTGCCGCCGCCTATGAACACATGCAACAAGTGCGCTGCTAACCTTTTATCCCCTTCCCCCCCGATGGGCCTCCGGTACCCTCACTCACTCGGCGAAACACAGCACAGGAGCTGCTTCACGCCGGTTTTCTGTGAGGCAGTGGTATCACTCCGGTCGAGCCGGCCCATTCATGTTGAAGCATGGCTCTCCCACAATCTATCTATCTATCTTCATCTATATCTATACTATTTATAAAGAGATGACTTCTATAGACAACGACAAGGCTTATAGGTAAACCGAAAACACGAAACGCTTGCGCGATGTAATTTAGCACAGCGCCATATATTGGTTCATTTCTGAATTACGGTCCCGAAGCGAAGTGAGGGCGGGCCACTAGTTTATTTAAAAAAGAGAAAAAATCTACAGACATCGACAGCGCGATGCAATGGACGTCCAGCCGGGCTAAGATGCGCACCGCGACAAAATTTTGTCGACTCTCGTTCGTGAGAGCGTATCCTTCTATCCCGCTCCTCGCTCAATCAGGTGAGCGAGAAGCAACTAGCGATGACGCAATACGAATGTCGACAAAATTATCTCGTGGTGCGCATCTTAGCCCGGCAGCACCATCTTTTGGTAGACAGTGGGACGAACTACTACTATGCCGAAACGAAGTGAGGGCGGGCCACTATTAAATGAGTAATATTTTGTGATATTTGTCTTGACCTTCTGTGCTCTAATATTTTGCTATCACTGTTATTATTGTTATTGCATTTTTACTATTTATATGACTTTTGTATTTTTATTAATTGACTTATTGACTCATCACTGTTTGTTAATATTATTATAAATTGATTAAGCCTTAAGTAATGCAGTGAAAACATGTTTAGGATTGCTATCTTGTACAAATCCATATAATATTAATATTTAATGTATAATTTCATGATTGTAATCTGTTTTGTTTTCCTTAAATAAATTAATAAATAAATAAACTAATAAACGTGTGTCCAGGTGGCAGCAAGGCGTCGGTGTCGCACCGCACGCTGTCGGAGGCGTGCGGCGTGGTGGACATCCTGGACGCGCGGGTCAAGAAGCAGCTGCTGACCTGGTTCATCGACATGCAGCTACAGGTAGGCCTCGTCAGCTCATCACTACGCGTGTAGGAATGGGGGTTTTTGCAAATGGAAAATCCGCAAGATGGCGTTACGTTGACGTCAGGTCCGACAACGAGTGGATTGGTTCGATTTTGACGTAATCTTGTCATAATTACGAAGGTTACGTACAAAACGACCAATGTCGTCAAAGTTGGACCTGACGTCAACGTAACGCCATCTATCGGATTTGCAAAAACCCCCATTGGGCCTAATTGGGCTTTGGATAATTTCTATCTATCTAACCCTCCCCCCAGGAATGGGCAAATGAAAAAAATATATCGATATTTGATATATCGATATTATTCAAAGCTATCATTATAATTATATCGTTGAAAAAATATCTATTTTCATATACATATTGATATTTATCGAAATATTTGCAGATTGCCAAAGCATACTGGTGTAGGTATCAAAGGTTAAATGCGAATTAGTAATCATGTCGTTTTGTTTATTCAAAACATTACCAAATAATAATTGTTAAATCAATAATTCTCAGATATCCACATCAGAAGCACTCTGTTTCATGTGCTCCCCTGTCAATCTGCTTAGCATTTCTATTTTAAATTTAGTTCGTAAAGTGAAAGGCACCTTAATGCTAAACATTACTGTCTGGTAATAAATATCGAATTTAATATTCGGAAAAAAATATCGATAATCGATCAATCGAGATCTAAAATATCGACGATAATTATCGATAATTTATTGAAAAAACAAGTAGCCGGCCCTCACTTCGCTTCGGGACCATAATTCAATAATGAAGCAATAGATGGCGCTGTGTACAATTACATCGCGCAAGCGTTTGTTTTCGGATTACCTATAAGCCTTGTCGTTGTCTATAGAAGTTATATCTTTAAAATTGTATAGATGACGATATTTTGATATTTTTTACTCATGCCCACCTCCCCCTATCTCCGGCAGGAGTACCAGCACCTGTTCTCCGCGGAGCAGGAGTGCGCGTGGATCTCGCACATCGAGCGGCGCTACGCGTGGCTCAAGAAGCACCTGCTCACCTTCGAGGACTCGCTCGGGACCCTGTTCCCCGCCGCCTGGAAGCTCAGCGAGAGGATCGCCTCACACTTCTGTAAGGTGAGACGGTAACCAGTTTTACCTCCGACGCAAAAAACTATAGATTCAAGTACTTCAGTCCTTTGACAGCAGTACTTGACGCCTAAATCACCAGTCTGTTAATTTTTAGTTTAGTTAAATATTAAAATATTATTAACCTTCTTATCGCATATAGTCCACATTGCATGCCGTGGCAGCCTATAAGTAAGATAGCACTTAGATTAAGGTTTTTTTTTTATCTATTATGTACTGTTTGCATGTTACCAGTGTTTATCTTGTTGGTTGTCCAAATAAAATAAATAAATAAGATTGAAAATGTTAAAAACCACCGACACTCATTTTCTTCCGGCGGCCATTTTGGATTTGAAATTTGTCACAATAAATATATTCTGCTACTCAAACCCTTTTATATGATACCCATATTGTGGGAGTTGTATTGAAACATAAGATCCACATCTTTGTAACGGCGGCCATCTTGGATCGATTTTTATCCAACATAGCTTAAAACACTTCCCCTTTATTCATCTTTCAAACAAAATCAATATCGGTTCATTTGTTTGGGAGCTACGATGCCATAGACAGACACACAGCCACGTCAAACTTGTAACCCCCCGTCGTTTTTGCGTCGGGGGTTAAAAACGACGGGGTGTTATAAGTTTGACGTGGCTGTGTGTGTGTCTGTCTATGGCATAGTAGCTCCCGAACTTCCCTTTCTATAACTCTGCGGTTTTTGAAAAAAAATTTCAAAAAATCTTATTTATTATTAGTTAAATTATTATCTTTCTTATTTATTATTAGTCATTACGTGATCGCGTGCCCAACGACGAAATCTGATAGAGAACTAGGGTCGTCGATGTTGGTACACGAGTGTGTGAGCTGAAGTGGAGATAGGCAGGACACCTGGCAAGGCGCAAGTATGATAGGTGGACTATAAAGCTTAACCGAATGGCAGGCAAGATTGGGGTGATGTCTTGTGGGTAGACCACCTGCCTGATGGTCCGACGATATTGTAAGGGTGGTGGGGAAACAGTGGATGAGGCTGGCTGGTGACCGTAGGGAGTGGCGTAATAAAGAAGAGGCCTATACCACAGAATACTTAATAGTACAAGGTACAGAAAACCCACTTCTAAAAACCGTTTATGGAAATAAAGACTCAGACTACCATAACATAACGTTGAAATTCCGACCGCCCAGAGTTCAATGCCTACCATTATTCATACCTAGAAGTGCGTTCTCTTTCTATCGCAAGCAACTGTCGCGCATGCGTCGCCGCTCGCTCGTGATTTTCTACTAATTTGCCCCTCCGGAGAGGACGCCGCATGTACGGTGGCCTGCACATCAAGTTACTACAATCTGTCAAATTTCTTCAATCGAACCTCACTTTTATGTCAAACGTGTTTGGTTCAATATCAACTGAGGAAAGTTGACAGATTGTAGTAACTTGATGTGCTGGTTACTGTACTTGCAAGTTCGATACCTACACGCGGAGTGGGACAGGCGTGCCTATACTCAGCAGTGGGTGGATGTGGGCTAACATGATGATGATTAGTTTAATAGAAGTGTGTTTTGTGTCGCAGATAACCAAGTCGGAGCTGAGCAGCATAATGTCGTCGCGGCGCAGCGAGATCGACGTGAAACTGTTGCTGTACGCCATCCAGAAGACGTACAACTTCGAGCTGCTACTGCACAAGCGGTTCACCGGTGAGCCACGCTTCGGCATGAATGGGCCGGAGTGATACCACGGCCTCACAGAAGACCGGCGTGAAGCAGCGCCTGCGCTGTGTTTCGTCGAGTGAGTGAGGGTACCGGAGGCCTAATTAGGGGCAAAGGGGGTTAAAAGTTAGCAACCCACTTGCGACTCTACTGGTGTTGCTGGTGTCTGGGCGGCGGCCATCGCTTACCATCAGGATATGTCTGCTTGTCTGCCGCCTATCATATAAAAAAATATCATAAATGTATTAAATGCTATTGACGACCCGTTTAGCGCAATCGTTTGAGCGCCGGTTGAAACGTAAGGGTCGCGGGTTCGGTTCCCGCACCAACACAAATGTTTGTCGATGGAACAGACATTTGTGTTGGGTCTGGGTGTTTGTGGTTCCTTCGTTGTTTCTGGCTTCCATAGTACAAGGGAAAACCTTAGTTTGGGATCAGGACAATGTATGTGATGTGGTCTCAATTTATTTATTACTAGCTTTTGCCCGCGACTTCGTTCGCGTGGACTTCAGGTTCGTAGAAACCTCAAAAATTGTAGCCTATGTGTTATTCTGATGTATAAGCTATATTGTGGTAACGTTTCATTCAAGTCCATTCAGTAGTTTTTACGTGAAAGAGTAACAAACATCCATACATCCATACTTACAAACTTTTGCCTTTATAATAGCAGTAGGATTTAATTTACTTTAGTTGTATAGTCTGTGGACGGGCGCTCACGTTTAGATATATTGCAGGAACTGATTTGGCAGCAGCAGAGAACATAGACCCCAATTCCATAGAGAAGCAAGACTCTTTCGACACCAATGCCAAAGATGTAAGTTTTTTATTTATTTAAAAGAAGGACTTTAAGTATTAATGCAATCCACATATTATAGAAATGGTTATGTACTATGTACTTATAATAATGAGTTAGATGATAGCAGTTTCGTAAATAACAATTTATTATTAACCGACTTAAAAACGAGGAAGGTTCTCAATTCGACCGTATGTTTTTTTGTATGTACGTTACGTTTGGAGAGGCCTATGTCCAGCAGTGGACTACAACAGGCTGATGATGATGATGATGTATGTTACTCGATTTCTCCGCCAATTATGAATGGATTTTTATGATTGTTTTTTTGTTTGGTAGGCCATCATTCAAAGTGGTCCCATGTAAATTGTATCCCATTATAAAATTAAAAATAAAAAAATTAACTTAATAAAAATTAACTGATTGTTTCTCCCAGACATTCCCCCCACCAGACACCCCCCTGTCGGGCGGGGGGGACGCGGACGCGGGGGGCGGGGCGGTGACGTCATCGTGGGTGCGCTCCATCGGAGAGTGCTTCGAGCCGTACCTCTCGCTCTACATACACAGCCTGGACGCGAACCTACGGTCCTTCATGGATAGGTTCGTTCAGGTAATATTTCTTCTATTGATCCTGCAATTTTTTTAATAAAAACTGCCACATGTAGTTAGATACTGCAATCTGTCTAACCTAAATCACATAAATGTCCCTTAATAAGATTTCCCTTTAATTACGATCTCGCCAGAGTTACGATCCCTCCTGAGTTACGATCCCTCCTGAGTCACGTTCCCCCCTGATTTACGATCCCTCCTGAGTTACGATCCCCCCTGAGTTACGATCCCTCGTGACTTACGATCCCCCTGAGTTACGATCCCTCCTGAGTTACGATCCCCCTGAGTTACGATCCTCCCTGAGTTACGATCCCTCCTGAATTACGTTCCCCCCTGAGTTACGATCCCTCCTGAGTTACGATCCCCCCTGAGTTACGATCCCTCCTGAGTCACGTTCCCCCCTGATTTACGATCCCTCGTGAGTTACGATCCCCCCTGAGTTACGATCCCTCCTGACTTACGATCCCTCCTGAGTTACGTTCCGCCCTGAGTTACGATACCTCCTGAGTTACGACCCCCCTGAGTTACGATCCCTCCTAAGTTAAGAATCCCTCCTGAGTTACGTTCCCCCCTGACTTACGATCCCTCCTGATTACGATCCCTCCTGAGTCGCGATCCCCCCTGACTTACGATCCCCTTGAGTTATTATCCTCCTGAGTTACGTGTCCCCCCTGAGTTACGATCCCTCCCTGAGTTACGATCCCCCTGAGTAACGATCCCTCCTGACTTACGATCCCCCCTGAGTTACGTTCCCCCCTGACTTACGATCCCTCCTGAGTTACGATCCCTCCTGACTTACGATCCCTCCTGAGTTACGTTCCCCCCTGAGTTACGATCCCTCCTGAGTTACGATCCCCCCTGAGTTACGTTCCCTCCTGAGTCACGTTCCCCCTGATTTACGATCCCTCGTGAGTTACGATCCCTCCTGACTTACGATCCCTCCTGAGTTACGTTCCCCCCTGAGTTACGATCCCTCCTGAGTTACGATCCCCCTGAGTTACGTTCCCTCCTGAGTCACGTTCCCCCTGATTACGATCCCTCGTGAGTTACGATCCCCCTGAGTTACGATCCCTCCTGAGTCACGTTCCCCCCTGATTACGATCCCTCGTGAGTTACGATCCCCCGAGTTACGATCCCTCCTGACTTACGATCCCTCCTGAGTTACGTTCCGCCCTGAGTTACGATACCTCCTGAGTTACGACCCCCCTGAGTTACGATCCCCCTGAGATACGATCCCTCCTGAGTTACGTTCACCCTGAGTTACGATCCCTCCTGAATTACGGTCCCCCCTGAGTAACGATCCCTCCTGACTTACGATCCCCCTGAGTTACGTTCCCCCCTGACTTACGATCCCTCCTGAGTTACGATCCCTCCTGACTTACGATCCCTCCGAGTTACGTTCCCCCCTGAGTTACGATCCCTCCTGAGTTACGATCCCCCTGAGTTACGTTCCCTCCTGAGTCACGTTCCCCCTGATTACGATCCCTCGTGAGTTACGATCCCTCCTGACTTACGATCCCTCCTGAGTTCGTTCCCCCCGAGTTACGATCCCTCCTGAGTTACGATCCCCCTGAGTTACGTTCCCTCCTGAGTCACGTTCCCCCTGATTACGATCCCTCGTGAGTTACGATCCCCCTGAGTTACGATCCCTCCTGAGTCACGTTCCCCCCTGATTACGATCCCTCGTGAGTTACGATCCC
The DNA here is from genome assembly GCA_014851415.1 of Cnaphalocrocis medinalis. Lineage (NCBI taxonomy): Eukaryota > Metazoa > Arthropoda > Insecta > Lepidoptera > Crambidae > Cnaphalocrocis > Cnaphalocrocis medinalis. The sequence goes on along the minus strand of CM026301.1, from coordinate 6,735,849 downwards.
CCTGAGTTACGATCCCTCCTGACTTACGATCCCTCCTGAGTTACGTTCCGCCCTGAGTTACGATACCTCCTGAGTTACGACCCCCCTGAGTTACGATCCCTCCTAAGTTAAGATCCCTCCTGAGTTACGTTCACCCCTGAGTTACGATCCCTCCTGAATTACGGTCCCCCCTGAGTAACGATCCCTCCTGACTTACGATCCCCCCTGAGTTACGTTCCCCCCTGACTTACGATCCCTCCTGAGTTACGATCCCTCCTGACTTACGATCCCTCCTGAGTTACGTTCCCCCCTGAGTTACGATCCCTCCTGAGTTACGATCCCCCCTGAGTTACGTTCCCTCCTGAGTCACGTTCCCCCTGATTTACGATCCCTCCTGAGTCACGTTCCCCCCAGATTTTGCGATCCCTCGTGAGTTACGATCCCCCCTGAGTTACGATCCCTCCTAAGTAAAGATCCCTCCTGAGTTACGTTCCCCCCTGACTTACGATCCCTCTTGAGTTATTATCCCTCTTGAGTTACGATTCCTCCTGAGTTACGATCCCTCCTGACTTACGATCCCTCCTGACTTACGATCCCTCTTGAGTTACGATTCCCCGCTGAGTTACGATCCCCCCTTAATAACGATCCCTCCTGAGTTACGATCCCTCCTGAGTTATGTTCCCGCATGAGTTACGTTCCCCCCTGAGTTAAAATCCCTCCTTAGTTACAATCCGTCCTGAGTTACGATCCCCATAAGTTACAATCCCCTCTGAGTTACGATCCCCCCTGAGTTACTATCCGCATAAGTTACAGTTCTTTCTCATCCTCATACCACTTTTTACAGTCCAATACTCAAAATGAAGAAAATTGTTAGAAAGCGAATGATTCCTCCTTAACAAATCTTTATGATTTTCATAAACAGGACTAAACGCGACGAAATAAAATAAGTACATACTGCTTGACATTTCGGCTGCGTTATAACACTCTTTTCGCTTGTGACCACGGCTGTTGTAACGCAGCCGAAACGTCAAGCAGTAAGTGCTAAAATGTACTGATTTTATTTCGTCGCGTTTAGTCCTGTTTATGTAAAGTATTTGTATAATGCAACGCGAAAGTTTAAAAACAAATCTTTATGATGACGATGAATGTGTCGCAGGACGCGCGGTCGTCGAGCGTGGGTGGGGGCAGCGGCGCGGGCGCGGTGATCGCGTCGTGCGGGGAGCTGTTCCTGTTCTACAAGAAGTGCCTCGTGCAGTGCGCGCGCCTCACCACTGGGGACCCCATGCTGGGTGCGTATGTCGCAAATCCGCCGTATTACATTACGCCTAGCTGTTTTCCAACACAGGGCCGTTTTGAAATGCGGCGGTTCAACCTTTAGCCGGGTTGAATGCGGCTGAATGGTAAACGGCCGGAATGTATTCGGCGCCATACGTTATTCAATACGGCTAGCCATTTTGTAATTAGGCGGGAAATTAGCCTTGTATAGGTAAGGGTATTTTTTTTATGTTCACCTTTTGTGTAAATGGTAGGTTAGGATTATTTTTTTTTTCCGTATCCGTAATTTTAGCTTTCAAAGATGATATTGTGCTTGTAACACTTCAGGTGTTAATAACATTTGGGATCTACCCACATCATTTTAACAATGTATGGCAACTTGACTGTTTAGTCTGCATAAAAATAATGCCAAAAAGGTTGGCGAGACCTGAAAACTTCACTTGAAAATGACATAAGTGACATTAACAGATTTGACAGTGACGTATCTGTCGTAGATTTTTTTGTCTTGAATTCCAGTTGGAGTATAGATACATTTTATGATTTGTGATTATTATTTTATCTTCGAAAGACAATTTTATCTGTGGTGGGTACGTTCCGAAACATGAATAGGTATATTCGAAACAGGGACAGTTAGGCTAATAGTTGTCTTCCCCGGCAGAGCTGGCGGGCGTGTTCGGGAAGTACCTGCGCGAGTACGCGTCGTCGGTGCTGCAGGCGGCGCTGCCGCGCGCCGCGCCCGGCGGCTTCGCGCTCGCGCCCGCCGTGCCGCTGCTCGTCTCCAACCTGCAGGGGCTGCTCAAGGACGACTCCGCCGCCAACACCAGGTCGGCTGCTACCTACAATTACATTAATCCTACTACTATTATAAAGGCGAAAGTTTCACTACATCTTCACATACATTGATCTGACTCTGAGATAGGTAGCTCAAGCACCTGTGTTACAGATATCAGAACCAACAGTGGGATTACAAATATATACATATAATACTTTTCTTTTGTAAATACATACTTAAATCCATAGAAAACACCCGGACAATACAAACCAGGACATGTTCATGCCACAAAGTTTGTACTGTGCGGGGACGAAACCGCAAACCTTGGCCCAGACGCAAACCATTACACTACCAGAACAACCGGGTCGGTTTGTTTGGATGTATGGATGTTTGTTACTCTTTCACGTAAAAATACTGAATGGATTTGAATGAACACTTTACCACAATATTAAGCATATACATCAGGAATAACATAGTGCTACAATTTATAAAAATATATTTTGTGGATTATCCAAAAATATGACGGTAAGTTGTCAATAATTAAGCTTCCACGCGTACAAAGTCGCGGGCGGCTGCTTAGTTTTATAATTAATTACTTCTAATTTAACCTAAGCCCTCAGCATCTCTCTATGGCAGTGGTTCTCAACCGGTGGACCGCGGACCACTGTGGTCCTTGGAGGCATTCCAAGTGGTCCGCGAAAACATCGCAATAAACAAGTGACGTGACGTGATGGGTCGAGTCAACACAACGCAAAAGGCGCCGCGACGCATGGCCGAAGTGTGTGGTCCCTGACGCGACAGAATTTTGGTAAAATGGTCCCTCATGACTTAAAGGTTAAGAACCACTGGTCTATGGCATCGTAGCTCCCAAACGAATGAACTGATTTTGATTTTGCTATTTTTGTTTGAAAGATGAATAAGGGGAGTGTTCTTAGTTACGTTGGATAAAAAACGATCCAAGATGGCCGCCGTCACAAAGATGTGAATTGTATGTTTTAACACAACTCCCACAATATGGGTATCATATAAAAGGGCTTGAGTAGCAGAATATATTTATTGTGACAAATTTCAAATCCAAGATGACCGCCGTCATAAAATGACTGTCGGGGCTTTTTTAAATTTTCATTTTATAGTTTTAAATATAAGTAGTTATGATCGCTCATGAGCTATGATCGCTCTTGAGTTAAACTCATGAGCTTTGATCACTCCACCACCAAATGATGAATCTCATATTGTCACTTGATTCCCGTAATTTATGTATAAAATGAAAGAGCAGGAGTAGAATGCATACATTTTTGTCGGGGCTTTATAAATTTTAAATTGTTTGTGTTATTAATATTTAATTTTTATTACATTTTTCCACAGATACACAAAGCAAGAGATCGCGAAAATAACCAGCGTTATAACAACATCAGAATACTGCCTCGAAACCACCATCCACCTCGAACAGAAGCTGAAGGAGAAAGTCGCCCCAGGACTCGCTGACAAGATCGACCTCACGCCCGAACAAGATTTATTCCATAAAATGATTAATACCTGCATACAGATGCTAGTACAAGACTTGGAGTTGGTCTGTGAACCAGCGTTACAAGCTATGACCAAAATATCATGGCTGAACTTCGATAACGTTGGCGACCAGAGCTCCTACGTAACGCAAATTATCATGAATCTAAAAAACACAGTCCCAATTTTGAGGGACAACTTAGCGTCTTCCAGGAAGTATTTCACACAATTCTGTATACGTTTTGCTAACTCGTTCATACCGAAATTTATTCAAAATTATTATAAATGTAAGCCAATCTCGACGGTTGGCTCCGAACAGTTGCTGTTAGACACGCATATGTTAAAGACTGCGTTGTTAGAGCTGCCATCTATGGGGTCAGATGTGAAACGGCCCGCGCCGGCGATGTACACGAAGGTTGTGATCAAGCAGATGACGAAAGCGGAAATGATTTTAAAGTTAGTGATGGCGCCTTTAGACGGGAATTTGGAAGGTTTTGTGGCTCAGTTTGCGCAATTGTTGCCGGAATCTACGATAGCGGAGTTCCATAAAGTGCTCGATATGAAGGGGGCGAAGCTCTCGAAGTCCCAGCAGGCGGCGGCGGACGCGCTGTTTAAGGAGACTGCTAGGGTTAATAGTGAAGGGAATAAGTAATCTCTCATAATCATCCTAAACTCTGATTTTTAATCATGTGGAGTAAACTGACAGACGGATGTCAAGTTTCTATACATTTTGACATTTTGCATCTGTCAAATGTATGGGGATGACACATTGACATCTGTCAGTTTACTCCACATGATTAAAAATCAGAGTATAGACCTCATCGTCACTTTCCATCAGGTCGTCAAGCGTTGGCCTATAGTCTAAAAAAATGCCTAAAAACATCGCGACAACGATTTTTTGAGGAACTAACGTGCCCACCATGTTAAACAGCTCTTAAAGTTAAGATCCTTAAAGTATTCGGGTGTAATTGTCTGATAATTTCGGGATTTTCGGTAATCGTGGCACGGCAGATAATTCAAAATTGAGAATCATCATTAGGTATTAAAAATTATCCGATAATGTCAGTTTTTAAATTGACGAAAGTATGAATTTCTTCACGTATAATACAAGAGGCAAATTATCAAAACTGTGTTTTAAAATTAATTGTTATTTTTTTATTTTTTTCTAGTTTCATATAAAAATACTAGAATAAAAATTTATGGATTTGGAATGGTTTCATTTAAATAATTTTTTTATAAATTCTACATGATAAATTTCGCGATGCTAATAAAAGAAATCAAGTATTTTAATTACTACTATTTAATATGAAATTTAAAATTAATTTAATTTATTAAACACATCTTCTTATTTTATTTTAATATTTGTACTTAATGAAATGGCATTCCACTAATATTCTAAATAGCTTAATTTTGTATTTGGTTAGTAATTGTATTAATTTAAGGTGCAATATTATAGAATGATCGTGTAAAAAGTATGTATATTTGTATGCAATATATTGATATGAATATTTGAAATGTTTTGTTCATTATTTTAACCCTTTAGTGTTCGGAGTACGGAGTCACTAACTCGTCAGGGAAAGAAAACATAGCGCTGTTTTCGATAATTTTTTTTGTACTCGTGGCGGCAAACGAGCAAGCGGGTCACCTGCTGGTAAGTAATCACCGCTGCCCATGAACATCTGCGAGATCAGAGGTCGCTGATGCGTTGCCGGCCTTTTAAGAAGGAGTACGATTGACCTATAACCTTGATACTAGGGAATAATCCATACAAAACCCACAACAAGCAATCTGTCCCTGAGTTGTTATCGGTTCGGCAACTTTTTGTACTGGTTTTGACAGTGTTCCGAGTCAAACTTTAACTGTGGGAGAGCCACGCTTCGGCATGAATAGGCCGGCTCGACCGGAGTGACACCACTGCCTCGCAAAAAACCGGCGTAAAGCAGCCCCTGTGCTGGGTTTCGCCGAGTGAGTAAGGGTACAGGAGGCCCACCCGAGGAGAGGAAGGGGATCAAAAGGTTGGCAGCGCACTTGTAACTCCACTGGTGTTGCAAGTGTCCATGAGCGGCGGCAATTGCTTACCATCAGGTGATCCGCCTACTCGCCTGCTACCTATCACATAAAAAAAAAAACGAAAGCAGCACTGGCTTGTGGCGATTAATGGCAGTTTTCTTCCCCATTTAACTTGTAAATTGATTCATACAGTTTTTGCCTTCACGAGTAGCATGGACCTATTAGCTGTTTCAGTACACCCAGTTTTAAATATAATAAAAGCTTGTCGAGTATTTCCATTCCTACTTTATTGACGACTTAATTTTTAACGTAGTGGTTTCATCGCCGGTTGAGACACTAGAGTGTTGCAGGTTCGATTCCTGCAAATCATGCAACAGATAGTTGTGTTGAGTTAAACCTGTCGTATTTACACAAGGAGACAAACGAAAACGTTGAGTCAAGCGGTCGGCCCAGCTTATGGCTATGGAACCCTTTCATGTGCGTGTCCGACACGCTCTTGGCCGGTTTTATTTCTGTTTTAAAATACCCATTAATTTATGATTCATGAACGAGAATGCTAAAAAAACGAAAATTCAAACAGGATCTAACAATAGAAGAAAAACCTTTTCCTATCGATAAGGCTGTATGTTTTGTTTACGTTCGGCCTTCCTGTTTTGAAAAACTTCAACTGTAAACAAATATGGCCGAAACGTCAAAGTCAGTTGTCCTCCGCACGCCAATGAGGGCTGTCGCGTCGCCGGTTTGCGAATTATGCTGAAGTTTCCCGTAAGAAAGTGTTTTCATGCTGTTAAAATATGCCTCTTATTAATTTTGGTGGTGACTATTCTGGCTATGTTTGAGCAATGGCGCGGAGGGAAACGCTCTGCCATCGCCCAGTACGCCCAACAGTACTCCGACCCGGCTGAACAGGAATACGAAAGACAAATCTTAGAAGATGAAGCTAGAATAATCCCGGGATTAGGCGAAGGAGGAGTAGCCGCTCACCTGATGGGGGAGGACAAGCGCCTAGGCGAAGAATCGGAGAAGAAACTAGCCGTAAATGTACATTTGAGCGATCGGATAGCCTACAATAGAACGTTGAAAGGTACGGTTTTTGTGTTGCTAAGATCGCTTGAAACAGCCTCGATTTAATGCTGGTTTTATCGCTAGCTACTCTTTATGTCTTTCTTAATTAGAAGAGATAAGCACATTTCATGCGAACCTAGGTTTTTACGCCAGATCTCTGTTAGAAAGTTTTGAAAAAGTTAAAAAGTAGGCAGTTTGAGAATTGTTACGGAAAATGTCTTATTGGAAATTCTCGATCTCGTAAGTATTGAAAATGTAAGTTATCATTGTATGAGCAATAACTATTGTCTCAAATTGCTTTCATGTCCATAATTGATCTTCAAGACAAGATTCAATTACTTACCTATCATACTTCAATTTGGTACCTACTTTTTCATTCAATACAGGTAGGTAAGTAGTTTCCGCTATTCTGTATCTAGAGTGCGTGCGTCTATTTAGCATTGGAAGGAATCCAATTGCATTTTAATTCTCAGCTTAATTTTTTTTATCCAGAGTTGACTGAAGCCTTAAAGATTAGTATGTTAATTAATCGGTTGTCTGAATGTCATGCAGTTTCAATACTTACTGAATGAAATTTGATTGAATGCAATTTGGAATGACCCTGCCTCAGTCCTTAGGGTTGTATAATAATTCCCTCTGCATACAAACATCATGTGACTAACACTTTGTGTTTTAAAGGTTCCGTTTTATTCTTTTGAGGTGTGCCTCAACTTTTATAAAGTGACTTTGCTGCCTCTCTGTTTGTGTGTGTTAAGGAATACCCTTTTTTTTCTCGGAATTTTAATTTGTGGAGTGCATGAGCATATTGTGATTATAATTTGTTTTTAAATTTAAGTTGCAATGTTAAGATTATGTAAATAAACAGTTAGGTATGTCCATGCCATTGATAGGACCTTTATTGAACACTTGTGTTTGTTCAGTGTCGATTGTAATTATATATATGTATTTATGTATTATATTTTTAATTTTCTGTCTGAAATTCATAACACAACTACTTATGTGTGATGTGAATTCTGATCATTATAATCATTATTAATTCTCTCATGTCAAATTCTAGCCATAATACAAGTGTTTGCATGCGCTACTGGGATTAGAACATTGAATGTGATGTCCAACGGTTAGGTGCTGCCTGTTGGTCCAACGATATTGTAATGGAAACAATGGATAATACTGGCAAGGGACTATAGGAAGTAGCGGAATAAAGAAGAGGCCTATACTTAGCACTGGGGGGGTGTGGGATGATATGATGATGTGAGGTCTTGTGTTATTTACGATTAAATAGACAATTAGTTCTAAAAGTCTCAGAGTTCAGAAGATCAGCCATTGTTTATCAACTGTTTATTATTGTTTGGCATTAATAGGTACTTTAAACAATAATGTTATGATACAACAACAGCGAGACCAGCGAGATGGGATTATTTAGGTTGTAGCAACACAATGTTTTACTAAACAAAGATGTTTACTATTGTCTACTTGGTGGTTCATGTCTTCAAAATACTGACCTATATTTGATTGAATAGAATGATCCTACACATAGGTAGTAATAATAAAAAAATTGAATATTATTTATACATAGATTTATTGTTATCTTATATTCAGGGGCGTAATTACAGGGCGGCAGGGATGGCTGACTACTCAGCTCAGAAATAACCCAACATTTTAACACAATTGCCAACCGATACGACCTGCTAACCTTCAAAAAGCGAGCATATTCCTTTTTAAAAGGTCGGCAGCACACTTGTGACTCCTCAGGTGTTGCGGGTGTCCATGGGCGGCGGTAATCGCTTACCATCAGGTGATCCGTCTGTTTGTCTGCTCAATATATCACAAAAAGACAAGTTTGTACCTAAGCTGGACCCTATGCGAAGTATTTGCCACGGGCCTTGTAATTACACCACTGCAACTGGTAATTGTACTAAAAATCGACTTTTTTCTTTAAATATCTTGTGCCACACTATTTCCATAACCATTTAGATTCAATCTTCATTGCATTTCGATATACGACAGTTCGAATACGTACGGAAGTAAATATCAATAATGCATTGAACTCATACGTCGTACGTTGTTGCGGGCGGTCGCTTCACGCATAATTTACGTCGCGCTCGAAACCGATCGTCTGCGACCGTTGTCGAGTGAGGAGAAAATTTATCCTTGTCACCTGTAAACATATAATGGAACTATAATTATAGTGGCTTTCGGGACATAAGCTCCCCAATAGATGACGCTGGGCGTTGATTGCATCGCGATAGTTTTTCGCCTGTCGATTCAGACTACTTTACGGTGACATTTGCGGCGGCATGGCGGTGACTTATCCTCACTTTTCACCTATCCTCACTTTTGCCAATATGAATGGATTTTTATGATTCTCAAAGCCATCATTCAAAGGTGGTCTCATATAAATTTTATCAAAATTGACTACGTGGTTTTTGAAAAAAACAACAAAAACCAAAAAAAAAAGAATGTTCAATCCATACATCTATACATATAATAAAAATGTAAAAAAGCTGTGTCTGTACATTGAAGATATTTATCTCAAAATAACTTAGGACGACTAAAAAACAGTAACAGAACATGAATCAATGATTTTTAAAATTTTTGTCTGTCTGTTTGTCTGTTTGTCTGTTTGTCTGTTTGTTCGCGCTAATCTCGGAAACTACTGAACCAATTCGAATGAAACTTTTTTTATTGTATAGCTGTAATATCAGGGCAACTTATAGGATATATTATATTTTGAAGACCAGGCTCCTTGATGTAGAACCACAACAGCCCAGCTAAACTATAAGAGGTAAGTCAATGGCACCTTAGCAAAAGTTGTTCAGATTAATGAGCATTTTATGATGCCATGAAAAAAAATCCAAGATCATGGAACAGCTGGTGTGGAACTCTAAGAGCCCAGCTACACTATAACAAATATGGGATGAAATGGAATGCAAAATTGTCAAATGTGATGAGCATTTTTGGATGGGATCCGATAAGGAAGGATATTTCGAACTTAAAGCCCCCTTTAAGTTCGAAATATCCTTCCTTATCGGATCCTTTCTTAACTTGGAACCCCTTCCAAGTTTGGTGATGGGACAACGTGATTCCTTGGCCCAATCTACTATTTAAATAAACATCTAAGTCAAGAGTCATAAAGTTCACGCAAACGAAGTTGCGGGCGGCCACTAGTATATTATAAATGCGAAAGTAACTCTGTCTGTCAGACAGACAGAGTTACAGACTCTGTCTGTCTGTTACTCTTTCACGCCAAAACTACTCAACGGATTTAAAATGAAATTTGGTATACAGATAATCTAGACCCTGAGAAAGAACATAGGCGAAAAGGGGGTTGAAAGGGGTAAAAAGTAACTTTTCCACGCGGACGAAGTCGCGGGCGGCCGCTAGTAGTATATATTGTGGCTATATTCTTGAAGTGTTTTGTTTTTAGGGTTCCGTAGCCAAAATGGCAAAAACGGAACCCTTATAGTTTCGTCATGTCCGTCTGTCCGTCTGTCCGTCTGTCCGTCTGTCCGTCTGTCCGTCTGTCACAGCCGATTTACTCGGAAACTATAAGTACTACAGTGATGAAATTTGATGGGAATATGTGTTGTATGAACCGCTACAAAAATATGACACTAAATAGTAAAAAAAAGAATTGGGGGTGGGGCCCCCCATACATGTAACTGAGGGATGAAATTTTTTTTTTCGATGTACATACCCGTGTGGGGTATCAATGGAAAGGTCTTTTAAAATGATATAAAGTTTTCTAAAAACCATTTTTCTTAAAGTGAACGGTTTTTGAGATATCAGCTCTCAAAGTCGTAAAAAGTATGTCCCCCCCCCTCTATTTTTATAACTACGGGGTATAAAATTCTAAAAAAAATAGAGGTGATGCATGCTAATTAACTCTTTCAACGATTTTTGGTTTGATCAAAGTATCTCTTATAGTTTTTGAGATAGGTTGATTTAACTGTAATTTTGGTTAAGTTATTGTGCTTACACTGAAAACGATGGCTGAACTGAACTGAAAAAATATACTACAGTATTGTACACCTTTAAAATTATATTTGCTGCTACGGAACCCTTTGTGCGCGAGCCCGACTCGCACTTGGCCGGTTTTTTTTTTCAAAAATTGATTATCCGCGATTATATCGTGTTGGTTTGTGCACAGACTACCGCAACCCGGCGTGCGAGCGAGTGGTGTACGACGCCGAGCTGCCCTCCGCGTCTGTGATCATCATCTTCCACAACGAGCCGTACTCCGTGGTGGTGCGCACCATGTGGAGCGTCGTCAACAGCGCGCGGAGGGACAACCCCTGGTTCAAGAAGGCCAACTTTATAGACCGAGCTACGGGGAAGACTATGACCCTGGGTGAGACTTTGTAGTGTGATCAGGAGCAGGTGACCTGAATGATAAAACGACGACACCTGCAGACACCAGTGGAGTCACAAGTCCGCTAGCCATTGCTGGGGCTACGGGGAAGACTATGACCCTGGGTGAGACTTTGTAGTGTGATCAGGAGCAGGTGACCAGAAGGATAAAGATGGTGAGCGATTGCCGACGACACCTGCAGACAACAGTGGAGTCACAAGTGCGCTAGCCATTGCTGGGGCTACGGGGAAGTCTATGACCCTGGGTGAGCAGATGATCAGCATGATAAGGGTGGTACGCGATTGCCGTTGCCAAAGACACCTGCACCGCCAGTAGAATCACTAGTGCGCTGTTTTCCCATAGCCCACTGCTCGGGCTAAGGGGAAGACTATGACCATGGGTAAGATCAGGGCCAAATACCAGAAAGATGAGGATGGTGAGCGATTGCCCTTGCCAAAGACACCTGCACCACTAGTAGAGACACAAGTGCGCTTCCAACCTTTTACAACTAATCGCCAACCTATTACGCCAGTTATCTTGACCGTGATCTAAAAATACTCCTCCTCTCCCCAGGTGCCCCCGGACAGGATCCGAACTCGCCCTACGTATACCTGAAGGAGATAATCCTGGTGGACGACAACTCCACGCTCCCCGAGCTTAAGGGCAAGCTCAGCCACTACGTGCGCACGCGCCTGCCGCCCGACCTCATCCGGATCCTGCGGCTGCCCGACCGGTATGTGATTAGTTAGACGACGCAACAGTGGGAGAGCCACACTTCGGCATGAATGGACCGGCTCGACCGGAGTAATACCACGTCCTCACAGAAAACCGGCGTGAAGCAGTGCATGCGCTGTGTTTCGCTGCGTGAGTACCGGAGGCCCAATCCAGGGGAAGGGTGGTTAAAAGGTAAGCAGCGCACTTGTATCACCACTGGTGTTGCAGGTGTTAATGGGCGGCGGTAATTGCTTACCATCAGGTGATCCGTCGGCTTGTCTGCCACCCATACCATAAAAAAAAGTAGCGAAGATAAGGTATCATTTATTAGCCACAAAAATATAAATAGTACCACAGTATACAAATATGGAACATAGAAAGAAAAAAAAAGTAACAAAATGAAGTAGGACTTGACATTACAATTAGTGGCCAACAAGGCGCAGACTCAGCATTTGCTGCAGCAGCCAGCAACCGCTGCAGCGAAAGACAAGGCTGAGTACGACAGGGAACAACAACAAACAAAAAATAAAAGAAAATAAAGAAAGAAACGGAATAAAAAATAATTTATAGTATACACGCACATAATATGGATGCACGAAGATGGAAATGGATAGCTTGGAAATGAGAAGATTACATCTTCTATTGCGCAGGGTAAAGTGCAAAAACAGGAGATGCCTATGTAGGAGGCTGTGTGTATGGGCAACTTTTTCTCCTACATATGAAATACTCTTCCAGTAATTTCTGAAGGATTCTGACTGTGGTCGCCTAAACCGTCACGCCATATTTTCCTGCCGGGCTAACATGCGCGCCACGAGATAATTTTGTCGACACTCGTAATGTATCGGCACAAGTTGCTTCTCGCTCACCTGACTGATCGATGAGCGGAATAGATGCGCTCTCGCGAACGAGAGTCGCCAAAATTTTGTCGCGGTACGCATGTTAAGCCCACTGGGCATGCCTCTCAACCATCGCCGGTTTGCTGGCTGGAAAGTATTGTGTGAAGATTTTTGTCCACCTCTCCGTGTGTATCCTACACACGTGACGCAACCAGTTACACTTCAGTTTGGTGCATTTATCGCTCACATTTCCGAACATGTTTCATTAACTATAGTCGTTGGTTGGTCGTTGTATTTAGCTGCGGGAGGTAGGTAATGTCATCTTAGTACTACATCTCTAGTCTGCATTTGCTGCAGCAGCTAGAAGCCGCTGCGGAGATTTTCAGGCTGAGTCTTGGGCTACTGCTAGCTACTGTTACCGTGGCAATCATCGTTGACACCAGGTTGGGCCTGACGCGGGCGCGTATAGCCGGCAGCCGCGCGGCCACGGGTGACGTCCTGGTATTCCTAGACGCGCACTGCGAAGGCAACCAGGACTGGCTGCGCCCCCTCCTCCACCGCCTGAAGGCGCAGAGGAATGCTGTGGTCACCCCCATCATAGACATGTTGGAACAAGACACTTTCGAATATAACTTTGGAACCAGTCAGATCGAGTTTGAGGTTTGCCTTTGAAGCTATCGGGTTTGAGTAGGGTTAGTCGAAATGACGAGTCCTTGCTAGGCGACATATAACTCCCAGAGGCTTTCTGTTCCTCATTTTAGCAAGTAACTCCGTCCAAAGATCTCGCTTTGCAGTCCCAGATGCGCTTGGACCATGATTGAAGATTTGGGGAGTCTGGCAATGACAATGAAGCACACGTCTGACCTTCGCAACCCTTTAACAGGGGAACCAGATAAACTGAATCATGGTTAAACGTCACACAGACTAGTATTCTTTACCTGTTGGTGTTGCCTCCAGATCACAGCTCTTCTCCAATACACATTGTTATCCGGTTCATCTGGACGGACGTCCTCTATTGCCTCCCAATATCCACCTGTCTAGGTCTGTGTAGAACCACACTTCGACATGAATGGTCCAGTTTGCTGGAGTGATACCACACAGAAAACCGGCGTGAAGATATGACAGCCGAGTAAGTGAGGATACTGGAGGCCCAAATCGGAAGAAATGGAAGTAAGTTTAAAGGTTGGCAACGCACTTGTGACTCCACTGGTGTTGATGATCCGTCTGCTACCTGTCATGTGAAAAACAATCCTGAGACATAATATCCCCCCTATTATTCCCGAGACCAGCCTCCCGCCGTCTTCAGAGACGCAAGTCTCTTAGTGTGTCACATATTGTATGGCGTCCAGTGTGGATGCATGTCGCCTAGTGTGAATACATGTCGCCTAGTGTGGACACATGTCACCTAGTGTGTAAACATGTCGCCTAGAGTGGACACATGTCACCTAGTGAGTGTGGACACATGTTGTATAATGAGGATACATGTCGCCTATTGTGGACACATGTCGCCTAGTGTGGATTCGCTTTGAGTATTGGTAGTGTCTAAAGGTGTACGTTAGAAGTGGTTCTTGTTTAAAAGCATACGAGACTGCAACTCTTTTAGTAGTAAAGTAATCCTGTAGGTTACTTTTGAAAGTAAAAGTAGAATAAAATATTAAGCACCATATCATCACTCACATACCAGTTATTCTCCATTCTGATAGGATTTCCTCGTTTTCTTTCTTCATCATCATTCTTATACAGAGAGGATACCTTTGTCATCATTCTAAGGAGCTATCACTTGTGAAAAATTCACTTATTTTCGGGCTGTTGGACTGAAGTTCATAGTTCAACAGAATTTATTGTTTCATTCGTCAGATTGTCATTTTTAACCGCCGAAAAAATGACGGGATGCTATAAGTTATACTCTGGTTTTTAATCATGTGGAGTAAACTGACAGATGCAAATGTCAAGTTTCTATACATTTTGACATTTTGCATCTGTCAAATTTTGATAATGTATGGGGATGACTCATGGACATGTGTCAGTTTACTCGACATGATTATGAAAAACAGTATAGAAGTGTCTGTGTATTGAAATAGAAAACCAATTATGTTGTACGTGCCATCTAGCGGATTTTTCACACACGATAGTCTCTATTCCCATAGGACAATCTGTATACTGTTGCGATGTCGTCTGTCTTATAGGAAAACTTTTGTCAATAATTTTTCTTTTTAGGTTTGCTGCCAAATTTTTAATTATTTATTTCAAATGCAGATCTAAAAGTTATCTATTTTTAGTTTAAGTGGTTCAAGTATTTAATTTTACCTTGATTATTTAATTTAAGCTACTTAAGAATTTGAATTCCAGTTTTTACTTAGTACACTGAATTTTAGTGCCATATGAGTACCAGGTGACCATAATTAACTGGGGCATCAACCTGGAACACCCAGACCCAAGAAAATAAAGAAAATTTAGTTTTCTAAATTGACTTGACCGGGAATCGAACCCGTGACTTTTAGCGCTTCGGACGAACACCTTAGCCACTGCGCCATCGAGGCCACAGATACACTCTGTATGCTCTTGTGCAGTGTGGGGCTGACCCGCGCCCGTCTCGCTGGCGCCCGCTACGCCGTGGGCGACGTCCTGGTCTTCCTGGACGCCCACTGCGAGGGCCAGCAGGACTGGCTCCGCCCCCTCCTGCAGCGGACCAAAGACGACCCCCACGCGGTGCTGGTCCCCATCATTGACGTCATCGACTCCTCGAATTTCTACTACAGCGTCCAGGATTCCACCACTTTTCAGGTCAATAGGATTTGCATGGTTTTTGGGATGGTTGGGTTGAGTCTTTGGTGTCGAGATCGAGCCCTTAATCTGAGAAGGGATAATATGGAAAATCCTGGGTTTTTTAGGCGGGGCGTGAAACGGCATGCACTTGACCTCATCTCACCTGATGGAGAGTGACAATGAGGTCTAAGATGTAGCGTGCTTTCCCAGGAGAAGCCTATTCACACTCGACTTAAAGACAAATTGTAGCTCTTTAGGAATACAGAAGCCGGCAAGCTGTTCCATTCCTTAGCAGTTCGTATTAAGAATGAAGAAGCGAAACGCTTAGTACGAGCTGGTGGAACTTCCACATTGATCATTGCAAAACTATTTACCAGTGGTAATATAAATATACATATTTTGACTTTTTTTAAAACACCAAAGATTCAACCCTCCAGCTTGTCTAGTGTCCAGTCATTGTGATACAGTTTTCTTGACTGTCGACCCTTTCAAATTTTGTCACACTTTCGCCGTACACATGTCACCTCACGAACCAACCATCTTTCATTTCATGCGTGTTGTGGAGATATGAATGACATACTATTGCTAATTATGTACAGTAAGACCACACTATTTTCAGTAGCAAGACAAATAACAATGTTTAACATAAAATATCACCTAGATGGCGTCACTTTAAATGGTTTACTCTCACATGATTGGTTGTTAGCAAGCACTTCTTTGACGTCACAATTTTGACGTCCGAATCAAGAAAAATCAAAGTCTTTATTGTTTCTGATGGAAATGTTACGTTAATAAATTCTTCTTCCCTTTTTTCTCGCTTCAAAATCCCGTAGACAATGTGATGCCATCTGGTGGTTTTCAATTTTATGACGTTCATATCTTCTGGGTTTGTTTTGAAATTGGATTGGATTTTATTTTAAAGTAAGTTGATTCAATGACTTTGATCCAGTGACTTTGATTGAATTAATCCAGTGACTTTAATCGAAGATGATCCAGTGACATTTATTGACTTTGATCCAGTGAGTTTTTACTTGAATAACTACCTATTTTAAAATTAAAATCCAGTCCTATTGTTTAATCTTTCGGGCACATTTTCACAGTTTTCGTTCTTGTTGTGTTGGTTTCCCTTTCTGTTGTTTGTAACTTAGCGTTAGGTATTGTTTTGTTGTTGTTTTTGTTGATTGTGGTATTGTTTTGTGTTGTTTTAAGTAATTTTGGTTAACTTTGTAGTGTTTGTGTTGTGTACATGTTTTGTTATGTGTAAAGTGCTATTACCGAAACTATTGACACGTCTTTAACTTCGATAGCGTAGTGTTGGCTATCCATAGTGTACTTTCGATAGACAACACTATTGAACATGCTTCCTATCTCTCTACTATTTCTTTTTATTCTGCGTGCTAGCAAGAGAAGTGGCACATGCTTTACGTTATAATATTATCAATTAGGACATACATTTGAAATGAAACAAACCAACATGTGAGTTATGCACTAATGCGGAACATTATATTCTACGTTTCATGCGGGTTGGTTTTACTGAGTATTTTTTATGTCACTGATACGCGAACGTGTGTACCATTATAGAGATATTATACAGGGTGTATCAATGAACATTCACATCCCTTTAACCACGTGTTCTTTCAACCATTTCTGTACAACAATTTATTATGTGACTTTCGTCATTTCGCATAAAACCTTTACAACTTTTCATACAAAGATGGTCACTGTCTGTACAGTAGGTTACAAGTTGTGATGGGTCTTCTGTCAGACGCCGATTACCTTCGTTTACGCGGTATCAAAGAACGTGATGCGTACAGCATTCTACAGCGAAAGAGCCACGCTTTAGCATGAATGGGATGGCTGGACTGGAGTGATACCACAGTGAAACCGGCGTGAAACAGCGCCTGCGCTGTGAGTGGGGGTACTAGTCCAACGGTTAGCAGCAACTCCACTGATGTTGCGACTGACAATGGACGGCGGCTAATGCTTACCATCAGGTGACCAGGTGGTCAGGTCTGCTAGTATACCACCTATTACTTGGTTGTAAGACCCAAAAGCCTGCTTTTCATTGTGTCTGCTGTACGGGCCTATGGACGATAAAAAAATAAATTACGGTATGCTACAGTGCTGTGGACAGTGACCCAGTCGAATCAAGTCTAAATCAAATCAAATCAAATATAATTTATTGCTTTAGTTATAGGTTAGTACATCACGGCAAAACGGCAATGGATTCAAAGTTTTAAAATACCAAGTTTCATATTAAAGAGCAAGAAGTTATTACTGTTATTAACGTATAACTCGATTTGTAAAATCCTGGTCTTCCTAATTATATTTGTTATTATTATTTATTATGAGCCCGTAATGTCCCACTGCAGGGCAAAGGCCTCCCTACCCTTTTTCCATCTACAGCGGTCCTGGGCTACGGTAGACCAGTCTTTCAGATAGGCGTCGAGCTCATCACGCCAACGTCGCCTAATAAAATAAAATAAAAATAAAATAAGCCACATAACACCAGGCAGGGCCTCATAGCGGCGCGGCTCAGAGGCGCGCGGTCGGCGCGCGGCGGACGCGCTCGTCTTCCTCGACGCTCACTGCGAGGGCAGCGCGGACTGGCTCCGGCCGCTGCTCCAACGCATCAAGCACAAGAGAGACGCAGTCATCTCCCCCATCATCGATATTATAGACCAAAACACCTTCGAATGGCAGGCTGCGTCTCAATTCCAGGTCTGATTTCGAAGGCAACTTTTAATTGTTCTAACAGCATGAAGTCATCAACGTACATGTATGGGAATGTCATTTTATCTTTACGTTTAATTATGACCCGCTATACTTCCTGGGGCAATAATTATGGAAAGAGCAACAACTGACTACAGTCAATTTAGACATTGATATAATAGTTCAGAACAGCGCCGAGTCAGCGACGCATATGCAGATTTGATGAAAATAGTCGCTTTGGTTTAATAGCATGATCTGCTCAAGATAACAGTTCTTTATTAATAGCATGCCATGGATAATGTTGTTTGTCTTATCTGCTAGATAGATTTGTCATGGTGACCAATGGCGATGAGTGAAATGTCCTGGGCCATTGTTAGCAGTACCAACGGATAGGATGGGATCAAGTCCGTTGTAAGTAATTGCAACGAGAGCTCCTTTGGCTTGCCATCAGGCTACGGTGCGGCATTGCTGTGTCAGTACTTTGGGTCATGGCATGTACTGCCCGTGTGCGTAGGTATTATCAATTGTTATAAGTGACGAGTTTACCGACTTTTGAAGCAGTTGTTTAAGAAATTTTGCAGCTTCCATGACGTTACTTATATGAAATATTGTCAAACCAGTTTTTTAAGGATATAAGGGGCAAACGAACAGTCAGATCACCTGATGGTAAGCAATTACCGCCGCCCATGAACACAAACATTACCAGATGATTCCAAGTGCGCTGCCGACCTTTTAAAAAAGAGTACGCTCTCTTTTTGAAGGTTTGCAGGTCATATCGGTCCGGAAATACCGCAGGCGACCGTTAATTTCACTAGTTTTGTAGT
Source organism: Cnaphalocrocis medinalis (assembly GCA_014851415.1). Taxonomy (NCBI): domain Eukaryota; kingdom Metazoa; phylum Arthropoda; class Insecta; order Lepidoptera; family Crambidae; genus Cnaphalocrocis; species Cnaphalocrocis medinalis. The sequence continues at coordinate 6,717,042 of CM026301.1, read as the reverse complement.
ACGAAGCAGAAAGCTTCTTGAAAAACGCGCAGTTGAAGACTGCCAACAATCTATATGATGGGGGTGGAACTGTTGTCTAGTTGCTAAAATGTTAAACAGCTGTTTTAAAGGTCGGTGATCTCCACTATCAATTTTGACGCCACCGGTCATAGTGGTTTTAGCATGTATTAGAATTACATCTCCGTGAATGTTAGGTTAAACTCAAGCTAAAACCTTAGTACTTGTTAGTCGCTTTGATTAACTGCATGGGCTACGCATAACAATAAATACGTTATAAAATATCGATTTTAAATTATTTATCGTGATGTTCAAGTTTGTAGCATCGATTCGTCACTCACGAATACTGATTACGACGGTCGTTAAACAGTTGCCGGGTGATTAAATTTACAATGTTTTACTAATTTAAGGCTACCGTGTAAAATTTACTAGATACTATGGAGTTCAAAATGTAGGTATTTTAGGCGTCTGAAACTAAGGACCGGTACCGGTGGACATCTGCAACACCTGAGGCATCACATATGCGTTGCCGGTTCTTAGGAAGGAATAAGCCCTTTTCTTGGAGATCACTAGGTCGTATCTGCTCGAAAACACCATCGTTGGCAAATGGTTCCACAGTTTTGTTACGGTATGTTAAATAAATACGGGTTATGGGGCAACTCGTCCGGGAATATCAAGATTTTTTGGCTTGTTACTGTTCTAACCTAACCTAACTAATATTTTTGTGATGATAATACTGACTAAACTCTACAAAACCAATAAATATTGGTGAAGTTAGGTTAGACCAGTAACGAGAAAAAATATCTTTGAACTCTCGGACGAGTTGCCCCATAACCGATAAATTTAACTGTGGGAGAGCCACACTTCGGTATGAATGGGCCGGCTCGACCGGAGTGATACCACTGCCTCACAGAAAACCGGCGTGAAGCAGCCTCTGTGCTGTGTTTCGCCGAGTGAGTGAGGGTACCGGAGGCCCACCCGGGGGGAAGAGGATAAAAGGTTGGCAGCGCACTTGTAACTCTACTGGTGCTGCAGGTGTCCATGAGAGGCGGCATTGCTTACCATCAGGTGATCCGCCTGCTCGTCTGCTACCTATCACATAAAAAAAATATACTTTGACTTTGAAAGATGCGTAGTTTCCTCCATTGTGGATCAGCCTCGTGAAAGGTATCGACCATACGAACATTGTAATCGGGTGTTCGTGCGACCGTCGCGTGCGCATATAGACAAGACTCTTTCTTATGTAATTAGCAAAGAACACGATACGAAGTCATAGTAATTCTATGCATATTTCCGCCATTTGTATGACATATTTATTTGTATTAAAAAAAGAAACACCTTTACTTATGTAAATGGTATCAAATACACATTATTATAGTCTATCCGTCTATGTATCTTACGCACGTCATAGCCACAAAAATAAACCAAATGAAATTGTTTAGGTCGCTGGGCAGTACCAGGGTGTATCTGTGAACATTTACATCCCGTTAATCACGTGTTCTACCAACCATTCTGAACAACATTTGTTCTATGATTTTTGGAAATTCGCATAAAAAATTTTCAACTTCTCATACAAATCGTTCACGTGACTTGGTCATTTTGTTTGGGAAGTCGAAAACTTTTTAGATGAATTTCGAAAAGTCGTTGAACAAATGTTGTACAGAATGGTTGGCAGAACACGTGGTTAAAGGGATGTAAATGTTCACAGATACACCCTGTATGTAAACCGAACACGGTAAACGCTTTTGCAATGCAGTATAACATCCAGCCCGGCGCCCCCTAAGGATGAAGCCTAGATTTCCCCCTAAACCCTAACCCCCTTATTACCTAGGACATAGACTTATAGCCGAGGTAATTGATGCTGTCACTTTTATAAAACTCACAAATGAAAGTGACAGCATCAGTTTTTAACCAGATTCCTCTCATAATAAAATTCTGCTTCTTAACTTAAACTATGTGTAACTTTATATGTCGTCAAATTAACTAACTTTTAATCTTAACCTTGGGTCAGCATCAAAAGTAGCTTGTCACTTTTGTATCTTGTTAAAGCAACTATCTATAATGCAACAAGAAAGTTATGAAATTAATTGATGGCGCCACTGCTGCTGACGTCATTGTGTATCGTAGCCCCATCTTCTATCTACATCTTCTTCTTCTATATCTATCTTCTATACTATTTATAAAGAGATAACTTCTACAGACAACGACAAGCGTTATAGGTAAACCGAAAACACGAAACGCTTGCGCGATGTAATTGGACACAGCGCCATCTATTGGCTCATTTCTGAACTACGGTCCCGAAGCGAAGTGAGAGCGGGCCACTAGTTGGTTATAAAATGTGGTAAGTCCGTTCCTCAAAAATCCGTTGTCTTGACTTTCATGACGCATTATAATAAAACTTATAATATTAAAATTTTATTATAAAATCATAAGAACAATGAAATCAAGTAAGAGTCTCCTTATACTAAGGGAGCAATTTTTAGTTCGCTGCCTAAACTAGAATAGGGTACTTGACTATTTTTTTTATGTGTTTAATCAAAAGACCCCTCTATTAAAGAAACATTGTTGAAAGAATTATTTGATTCTGATTTGAATTACCTGAGATATCACAACTTTAAGAGCACATATTTTACGCGGGCCCAAAAACGCTCTATACAAATGGCTACCAACATGTGACGTCACACGCTGGTATCTTGTATGCGCGTCTAGCAAATTGTGTTTGGTAGCTATAACAAATGTTTCGTTTATGTACATAGTTTTATAATAAAAGTTTGTGTTTAATGTGTGGGTAGTTCAATGATATAATTATTTTTATAATATTATAAACTTTAAAAATGGACTTGCCCATGAAACTTTGAATGCTCACAAAACCAGCTAGACGTTATATTTTTAACTGAAAATTTAGGCTATTGGTTCTTATTTACCAATATTTTGGTAAAGTATCAATGTTTTTTACTACATCGATATTAGTCAACTACCCTATTATCCTGTATCTCAGGTAGAAACAAAAGTAGCAAGCATTAATACTAGCCAGTCTGTTTCCAAAGGGTTAGGACAAAATACTTTAAGATGAGTACAAAAGTGTTAAGTTACTTTTAGCGCTGACTGTAGATGCGTACGGCCACACATCAAAGTATACAAAACTGTCAAATGTCTTCAATGAATCTCATCTTACTGTCATACACATTAGGTTGAAATTAATTGAGGAAATTTGACAGGCTGTGGCTGACTGTACACTAAAATGCACTAACACAAATGTATTATAATTTGTACTTATTATTGTTTAGTTATTTGGGTATTTTAGTTTGGTATGTAATTTGGTTATGTTATGTTGTATTTGGTGGTTGGCATAATGTCTGGTAAGTATCCAATTTAATTTAACCAATTGTAATTTTATCCCGATACCCTTGGAAAAATTAAGAAAACACTTCACTATTTAAACTTTTTGTTGTTTTAACTCCTATTTTGTCTAAAATTAGTCAAAATTATCTGTTTTTTGGTTACCCAAGTAGTGCAAAAATAGTACTTGTGTCCCCTGACATAAGGTCGATCTAAAAAAGGTAACTCATTGTAACGCCGTGTTTACATGCAGACTGTATCAGTAAACATTTTTTTCTTGTAAAATTTTGTATACCGACGTGGTATTACATCGATCTCACAACTTTTTACGGTAGAATACTTAATTAGACATGCTACACCCTCGGCCACATCATTTACCACCAGGTGAGATTGCGGCCAAATGTCTGGCTATAAAAACAAAAAAAAATGTTTACAACTTTTTACGGAATAATAACTATTCTACCGTAAAAAGTTGGGTTGCAAGACCTTGTTTTTTTTGAGATCTCTTTAATACATGGTTATTAAAAAATGTCGTATGTCACAGGTTGGAGGATTCTCGTTCATGGGGCACTTCACGTGGATCGAGGTGCCTGAGCGGGAGAAGAAGAGGCGTGGCTCCGATATAGCTCCTACATGGTGAGTAAAACCCAACTACGACAAAAAACGACGTTGAAAAAGTATAAAAAAAGTAAGAAAACTAAAACCCAACTACGACAAAAAGCGACGCTGAAAAAGTATAAAACAAGCCTTCGTTGTCAATTTACAATAATTCGTACATAAAGGCGTAGTCACACGTTGTCAAAGTGCTACGGTAGGTAGGTAGGTATTATGAACGTGTGACTACGCCTTTATGTACGAATTATTGTAAATTGACAACGAAGGCTTGTTTTATACTTTTTCAGCGTCGCTTTTTGTCGTAGTTGGGTTTTAGTTTTCTTACTTTTTTTTTTATTTGTACTATTTTGGTGTCCAAGTGCTAGTAATATATATATATTCAAAATGTACAATTCAAGCGCTTTCAAATGATACCAAACACGGCATATTTATCATAACTTTATTTTTTTACTCTGTATGTTTTGTCCGCTAGAGGGCGCCACATTAGATTTTGTCAAATTTCATATAGCCTATAACCAGCGGACAGTTAAGACGCTTATAATGATATGCCATTTTGTCGAATTCTGATAAGTAGTTTAGAAGTTACGTGGAAACAGATGAACATACATACATACATACATACATACATACATACATACATACATACATACATACATAGCCTGTCAAAATCATAACCCTCCTTTTGCTTTGCCGTAGTCGGGTAAAAACAAGCCTTCGTTGTCAATTTACAATAATGTCATACAATACTATTCTGAAGTATGCAATATTCACTATGAACAGATAAATTTTCATGTTTGGAAAGGGGTAGTCACACGTTCATATACCTACTTACCGTAGCACTTTGACAACGTGTGGCTGCGGATTTCCAAGTGAATATTGCATACTTCAGAATAGTATTGTATGACATTATTGTAAATTGACAACGAAGGCTTGTTTTAACTGTGGGAGAGCCACGCTTCGGCATGAATGGACCGGCTCGACCGGAGTGATACCACTGCCTCACAGAAAACCGGCGTGAAGCAGTCCCAGTACTGTGTTTCGTCGAGTGAGTGAGGGTACCGGAGGCCCACCTGGGGGGAAGGGGATAAAAGGTTGGCGGCGCACTTGTAACTCCACTGGTGTTGCAGGTGTCCCATGGGCGGCGGCAATTGCTTACCATCAGGTGATCCGCCTGCTCGTCTGCCACCAACCTATCACATAAAAAAAAAAAAAAAAAAAATTGACAACGAAGGCTTGTTTTATACTTTTTCAGCGTCGTTTTTGTCGTAGTTGGGTTTTAGTTTTTTTTTATTTAAGCACACACGACACACAGGACAAATATAAAAACAGGCTGGACAACAAGAAACTAAGTAAACATTTTTTGACCACAAATAAAACAAAAAAAAACATACATACATACATTTTATGACATAACTCACTCAACATTAAAATTAAAAAAAATAGAACACGAAATACAGAGAAAATAAAAGTTTTTTTTATGTTGTATAAGTTGGCAGACGAGCAGACAGATCACCTGATGCTAAGCGATTTCCGTCGTCCATAGACACTCGCAAGACCCTTTGGATTCTCAAGTGCGCTGCCAACCCTTTTTTTTTACTCGACCCGGGAATCAAATCCGGTACCCCGAGACCACGGCTTTAAACCATTAGACAATCGGGGCGTTAACATTATATTCAAAAATCAAAAAAAATCTAATCAAAAATCTCTTTATTCAATTTAAGTCCTTTACAGAACATTTATGAATGTCAAATTTTATAATCTACTGCTGATTCGGAAGGTCATATTAACATACATGTAATAAATTAGCCTTAAATAAGTAAGGCAAATACATACAACCCATACAAATTGCATTCACTCACCGATAAAATATTCATGATAAGGCTTGCGCGTACGCAACCGAAATCAATTTTAAAACGAATTAAACTTTAATGTGGTACAAAATGCGACCTTATTATTAACACCGAGATGTGATTATTGATTGGCCGATGCAACATTTATTGCAAATCGATTTTCTAGAATGTATCTTTTCTTGATGTGGTCGAAACTGCAATTAAAGATGTTTAAGATATCTATTTATTTGCTTGAATACTTCTCTCAATGCCGCACTCAGAGACGTCATTAAACCTTGATTCTCATAATCTTAATATTCTTAATTATGGATAGCCTTTATGTCTGTTAAAAATCATAACCCTCCTTTTGCTTTGCCGTAGTCGGGTAAAAATAAAGGTCAATATTTTTACTTAAGTGCCAATTAAGGATTAACTAACGTCTCTGAATGCATCAGTAAGTGAGTCACTTGATCAAGGATTTTACGGCTCCAACGGTTGGCAGTTCTTCGGCTAAATAATGTGACCAGCCCACTACCCCTTAAATCATCTGTTGAGATGTAAAGGCTTATTTATTTATTTAACCTTTAACTATGGTCGTTACAATTTTGTTACACTACTATGGACGTGCGGCCTCACAGACCGCTATCTTTACGCGCTGGTTTCTATCTGTATGAGTAAGTATTGTATTATTTTTTGTTTTTGTTTCTTAGAAGAGTTACTAATTGTTAATAAAAGATGTAAGTTCAATGAAAAAAATATTTATTTTAAACTTATTCTAACAATATGACAGTCTTAAGGCGCTTTTCAGACTTTTTAGCTTGAGATCACTTTATACAGATATTATCACGAGAAAATGTCTTTTTTACTTAGTTTAACTACTTTTACAATAAAATATAAGTAATAAAGGGCATAAAAAACTTTACATAGTCTTCTCAAAAAGGAACATAAAAATTTCGACATACGCCCAACTTGGTCATATTTATTGGCAGTCTTTGCATAGCGGCTTAGAGCATTGCAAGCATATGTCAGCTCTGGTAGTACTACCACTTTCTTCAATAATCTCTTGTTCACTCGAGTGATTTTCTTGAATGTCAGTTTCATAAAACAAACAATCATCAACATCCCCATCGTTGTCGCACTGATCTGATTCTAAAAGCAATCGTTGAAACTCGTCTTCAAAAGAAGGATCATCTAACCGCAATGTTTTACTGGCTCTTTCCATCGACAAACTCGATGTTCGTTTGCCTGCAGTCGTTGGTTGATCGTTTTTTGACATTTTAGTGTACAAAATCTAAAACAAACAAAATCACCGTTAGTTTCAATTTATAACACAAATGTGGACGCGCGGTCTCACAGACCGCACTCGAAATATAAATCGAAATTACTCACGCAACATTCAGCCGACGACGTAACCTTCACTCTCAACGGTCGTTTCGCCACTAAAACCGAAGCTACTGAGACCGGCGTACGCGTAGGGAATGGGGGTGAAGGGGGGCACGATAATCACAAACTGCAAGCGGCCTGTGAGACCGCACGTCCATAGTTAAAGGTTAAGCTACTTAGTACAGAGTCAGTTCAATGTATGAGATGTTGTAAGTTTTTTTGTTTCCCAGGTCCCCCACCATGGCGGGCGGGCTGTTCGCCATCAACCGCGCGTACTACTGGGAGATCGGCGCGTACGACGAGCAGATGGCAGGCTGGGGCGGCGAGAACCTCGAGATGAGCTTCCGTATCTGGCAGTGTACGTTCAACTCATCATCGAGCAAAAAAGCGGCACGGCCGTACAATCCTTTTCTCGAAGCAATTCAGGCCATTTTCGACCCCCTGTAACTTCGTTGTGGATAAAAATAGAAGACTGAATTTTCAGTAACCATGCAGGCATTCTAAAGACACGGTATATTTAAAATGTCAATCAATTTGAACCAGTAGTTTAAGAATTATAACGGGCCAAAGTTTCTTAATTTCGTCACTCACTGACTGACTCACTGACTCACCGATCATCAAAATTCTAAGGCACTTCTAGCTGACCTAAAACCTTCAAATTTAGAATATAAGTAGTGTTTGGTATATGAATCAAGGAAAAACTAAAATATTTTTAAATTTTGATCCAGTTTGCTAGATATATGAACTTCAAAATAACTTTGTAATCCTATATAAATATAATACCGATATATAGGATTACCAAGTTATATTTGCAGTTCAATAGATTTTAAGAATTTTCTACATAAAGGAATGAGATCCCATCAAAAACAATACATACTTGTCAAAAAAAGCCAAGTCTCGCAACTACCGTTAAAAGTGGTGAGATCCATGTTTTGCCAAGTCGGTTAAGTTCACTTATTGACTTGGCAATAACATCCGAATCAATTAATGCATTACTTGTGAGATATATTGTGTGATTGCCAAGTCAATAAATGAATAACCGACTTGGCAAAACGTGGATCTCACCACTTTTTACGGTAGTTGCGAGACTTGGTTTTTTTGACAAGTATTGTTTTTGATGGGATAAATAGTATAGAAGATGGATATAGATAAATGCGCCGGACTATCACACCAATCAACCTGGAGACCTATTTTTGAATTGTCGTCTCACTAAAAAATGTGTGACTCGCATGATTTTTGACATCCGCATTTTTGAATCATTCGAAAACGAGCGATTTGCAACGAGTGGTGTAAACCACTCGTTTCCGCTAGGCGAGTGGTCGCATTTACGTCAAATATTAACGAGTTATCACTATAAAGTCCATTTTACGAAAAAAGTCCCCTGGGAGCGGCGCTACTTGTTATACAAATAGGCTTTCTATCTCTTTCCCACTCATTACGTAGACTGCCATGTCATTTTAGTTCATCAAAAATCCGGGGGACTCTTTTCGTGAAAAGGACTATACTTTGACAAGATTGGCGACACACTAAGCGAGTGATTTCAAAAATAGGGAAAATTATGAATCATGCGACTCACGAGACGACGTGACTTGCAAAACGAGTAGTTTTGTTTGGACGAAGCGAAAATTCAAAAATAGGTCTCCTGGTCTCAAACTAAGGCTATCCCTCTGTACTATGAGTACCTGGTGACGTTAATTAACCAGGGGCGTCAACCCAGAACATCCAGACCCATGAAAACATAGAAAATGTAGTTTCCTAAATTGACTTAACCGGGAATCGAACCGGGCGCGCTTCGGGCGAACTCCATAGCCCCTGCGCCAATGAGGCGGTCAAGATACATCACTGTACCTCTGTAATGTATGTTTGTGTAATACACAATGTGTATAGTCCGAGGCAAGAAAGTGTAGTTATGACCATGAGTGCGCAGAAACCAATTTTGATAGAAAGTCTTATTTTTTACAAGTGCGCAAAATAACGGTCATCGATATACGTTTGTACCTCCGGCTATATTACTACTTGTGTGTGATCCAGGTGGAGGCACGCTAGAGACGATCCCGTGCTCTCGCGTGGGCCACGTGTTCCGGAGCTTCCATCCTTATGGGCTGCCCGCGCACACTGATACACACGGTAACCACCACTTTCTATTTTATAGGATACTAGTGGCCCGCCCTCACTTCGCTTCGGGAACTAATTCAGAAATGAACCAATATATGGCGCTGTGCTTAATTACATCGCGCAAACGTTTCGTGTTTTCGGTTTACCTATAAGCCTTTTCGTTGTCTATAGAAGTTATCTCTTTATAACCCTCCTTTTGCTTTGCCGTAGTCGGGTAATAAATAGTACCTATATATATAGAAGTGGCTAACCAGCTGACGGATGAACTAATATGGTAACCACCACCATCACCCATTGACACCCAGTGCGCTGCTAACCTTTCAATTCCCAATCCGGGGGGGATTAGGCCTGTATCGATTGGTGGAAAAATATTTTTCCACCTTGGATACCCATCACTTAAAAAATCTCCAAATGTGGGAGATTCCCACCAATCTGGCATCAGGATGTGTGAAGTCTTGGTACGTGGTATAAGTGGTATTACTTCGGTCGAGCTGGTCCATTCACGCCGAAGAGTGGTGGTGGTTGTGCATCTCTGAAACACAATTATTAATTTAAGGAAGTGTACATTTATTGGTCAGGGCGGCCACTTCACGTCTACTTACTACTTAATGGTAGTTATCGTTTAATATGGTAAGTAGACATAATATAATAAGGTGAAAAACCAAATTGGTCTACCGCGACTCATTGGAGGAAAAATTATTGTGATCAGCAAATATAACTTTGTAATCTTGTATATTTGTATGGGATTACCAAGTTAATTTTGCCGTTGGTGTTGAAAATTTAACCGAATGTAAAAGTTTTTGGGACGCCTGCCTTATATTTTGTTTATTTTGAACAGGAATAAACACAGCCCGCATGGCCGAGGTATGGATGGACGACTACGCCGAGCTCTTCTACTTGCATAGACCGGATCTACGGGTGAGTTTAACCATAGTAACGCGCACTCACACACACACTCGCACTCACGCACACACAATCGCACGCACGCACAATCGCACGCACGCACACATTCACACACACACACACACACACACATATACACACACACACATATTATGATTTTAAGGGCCTCCCTCGTTCACCATCTCTGAGTAAAGTTTCAAGTAATTTACTATTCAATATAAGTAGGTTTGGAGGAAACTGGCTCCTGGTCCATTCAATACAAAGACCAGGGGCTAATTTTCTCCAAACCCACTTTAATTGACAAGAAAATTACTTGGAACTTTACTTAGAGATGGTGAACGAGGCTATAAGGATAGGTTCGTCTGCCACCTATCATATAAAAACAAAGAAACAAAAGAAATTTTATATTATGCCACTAATATTAAGTTAATTTATAAGTTTATTTAATTGAATGAATGTTTTGTTGCACACAAAACAGAGGTATAAAACTTAAAACTAGTTAGGAGGAAGAGCGGTATCTCCCTGCCACAGGTCTATGTAGACTTAAAAGGGCATAGAAGTTACTAGTTTAAAACTTAACATTTGTTAATTCCAATAAACATATTTTATTTATTTTATTAGTATGAAGCCGCACTGCCTTCTAAAACATAAACCTTAATGCTATGCAGTTAAAGGCATAATTGCAACACAGTGACTTCTAAAGAGATGTTTGGACATGAGTGATACACCGTGACACCTACACGGAGAGAGAGGACAGATAACATACGACCAAAGATACAAGTTTACACAGCGTTGCCTGGTGTACCTACGTACGTACAGCCATACATCAAAGTATACAAAACTGTCAAATTGCTTCAATCGATTCTCATCCTACTGTCATGCATATTAGGTTGAATATCAATTGAGGAAATTTGACAGGTTGTGGTAACCTGATGTGTGGCTGACTGTACTACACGTTTAAACTGTTCGGTTGATATCATACAGTTAACTGTGCAGTTAAGGTTGAATTTCTACTAAAAGGAATGAGATCCCATCAAAAACAATACTTGTCAAAAAACTAAGTTTCGCAACTACCGTAAAAACTTGTGAGATACATGTTATACTCACAAGTAATGCATTATATTGATTCGGTTGTTTAATGCGATTGCTAAGTCAATAAATGAATAACCGGCTTGGCAAAACATGTATCTCACAACTTTTTACGGTAGTTCCCATTTCCATCCATAAATGTAGAGGCGGAATGACTGTTTGTATGTGGGAAAATTTTGTCGGTTAAAATTTACTCCACTGTTTTGATAGTCTGCCGCCATCTTTAAATTTAAATACCAATAACATGTAAAATGGTTGCTTTATGGAACAAACAAGCACCCCTTATCAAGGTTAGTTCAACTTAAGGGGCTATACGAATGAAACTAGCGCCGCCAACCTATTTACACTGATTGTGGCGAAAATACCATAATTTTTAAGAAAGCAAAACATTACAGACTTAGATAAAAGTAAATTGAATTTTTAAAGATGTAATACAACATATAAAATACGCGACAAGTAACAATAAAGTTCATTATTGCTAAAAGTGGCCGTTTTTAGCAATAATTAACTTTATTGTTACTTGTCACGTGTAAAAATATTGTTTTGCATCTCGAAAAATTCGGTTTACTTGGATCTAAGTCTGTAATGTTTTATTTTCTTCAAAAATATCATTTTTTCGCCACAATCAGTGTAAATAGGTTGGCGGCGCTAGTTTCATTCGTGTAGCCCCTTAATCATGCTCGGACCCTCGCGACTGGTTGTCGCCGGCCCTCGCTAGATGGCATTGTGCATTTTTACATCGCACAAGCATTTGTACTTTTCGATCTCTATAAGGTCTGACTTGTTTGGGGCAACTTCATTGTAATTACCAGACTATCTGCCTATTCAGGCGGCAGTCGCTTTAAAACTTTTTTGTGTAGCATCGTGCACTTACGTGCAGTTGATGCTCGTGTTATTAATTAACTTTTAGATGGTTTCTTTGTAAGGTTGATCTTGATTGATACCGATTTTGATGTTCATTTCATTTTAGGAACAAAATTAAGTTTGACGATGATACATATACAGACAGACATCTTTCATTTCTTTTCTTTCTTTCTAGTTTCTAATTAATTCTGATTTCCTGATATCCTTTCCATAGATAGTACAAGGAACACCTTAGTTCTACTCACTGTCAGAGTTTTTTGATGTGCAATAATCCTGTCCAAAATATTTGTTATGTATAAAATTTTATATAGTTTATTGAATGTGTATGTACCTAGTTTTAATTTTAGTTCTAATATTATTGCTGTGCCCTAACAGGGTTCATGTTTGTCTCTAACCCTATATACCAAAGACCTGTATCCTACAACATGAGTGCAATAAATGATTTGTATTTGTATTTGTATTTAGTTTAGGACCAGGAACATGTCATGATAGTCTCAATTAATTTATTCTTTTTCGTTGCAGCCCTCAGATTTTTAGGGATCCAGAGCCAAATGGCAAAAAAACGGAACCCCTATAGATTCGTCATAATTATCTGTCCGTCCGGGCCGTCCATATGTCACAGCCGTTTTTTTTTATAATAGCCGTAATTTATACGGCGGGCGGATTATACATACAAACAAGTGTCCTTTACCCAAAGGTTGCCTGAAAGAGATCGCACATAGTAATAGGGCCGTCTTTAGATGGATAGATTATTTATTGCACAGAAATAGATTACATGAGTGAAACAACAGCGATAAACAGTACAATAAGGCGGTCTCGTCGCTTGTAGCGATTTCTTCCAGAAAACCTTTAGGTCGAGGAAAGAAAATGGCGTGTTGGCGGCCTTTGTTGTATGTACATTACTCCTGTAACAACTAGTTTTTTAAGTTTTATACCTCTATATTGTGTACAATAAATATAATTCATTCATTTCATACAAACCGACTATGTATGAATGACATTCTTTCATTATCATAGTTCACGTTCACCTCGTCCTCAAATTGATTTTTATTTTCGTTACATATCATTGTCTTGTATTTATCAGCATTACCTAATACTAGGAAGATGCTCTCAAAAATAGATGGTAAGTAATCACCGCCGCTAATTCTTGCAAGCGGACACCATGAACATCGACTTGCTTAACTACTCGCTGGTATTAATACAAATCGAAAAACCCAAATGCTTGCGCGATGTAAAAATGCACAGCGACATCTAGCGGGCGCCGGCGACGACTGTTTAATAGGGAGGGGCCGTCCCTAACACAAATGTTCGATATAAATACTGGCCGGGTCATTCTTTGAGATTTAACTTTCATCCACGAATACAATATTTCTTAGAAATGTACATTAGAGACTTAGGCCTTTTTCCATAAATAATATAACATTAAATTATATTTTAAGATCTTGATGTAATCTTTACTATGATAATAGATTTAGGGAATGCCAAGAAATTTAGATTCCAAAGAATAAACCTGCCAAATGGTTTAACAACAATTCCTACTCATTTTGTTGTTAAATAAATGAAAAGAAATAAGTATTTTTCAGAAAAATGCGTAACAAAGTGTTCGAATATCATGCGTCGGGTCGAGAAGTGCAAAAATAGCACTTAAGTATTCATATTTATAACCGACTTCAAAAAGCAGGGGGTTCTCAATTCGACCCATATGTTTTTTTTTGTATGTATGTTAGTATGTTACTCGATTTCTCCGCCAATTATGGATGGATTTGAATGACTTTTTTGTTTGGTAGGCTATCATTCAGCGGTGGTCCCATCAAAATTTTATCAAAATTGACTCAGTGGTTTTTGAAAAAGAAAACAACAAAAACCAAAAAATGTATACTTTTTAGTTCAATGGTATATTGTGGCTCTAGTCTTGAAGTCGGTTTTTTTTTTCATTGATTATATTATTGTTTCAGAATAACCCTAAAATTGGTGACGTGACACACCGCAAGGTGCTGAGAGAGAAGCTCAAGTGCAAAAGCTTCCAGTGGTATCTCGACAACATTTACAAGGAGAAGTTTGTGCCCGTCAGGGACGTGTATGGATACGGCAGGTATGTTTTATGGGCCACCGTAATGCGACTTGTGTCGCTTCGACTCAAAAATAATAATTAAGTAACAAATTTTGTTACACACACAAATGAAATTTTGTTCAGGTACAATTGTGGGAGAGCCACGCTTCGGCATGAATGGGCCGGCTCGACCGGAGTGATACCACTGCCTCACAGAAAACCGGCGTGAAGCAGCCCCTGTGCTGTGTTTCGCCGAGTGAGTGAGGGTACCGGAGGCCCACCCGGGGGGGAAGGGGATAAAAGGTTGGCAGCGCACTTGTAACTCTACTGGTGTTGCAGGTGTCCATGAGCGGCGACATTGCTTACCATCAGGTGATCCGCCTGCTCGTCTGCTACCTATCACATAAAAAAAAAATAGTCGGCCATCCCAGGGAGCAAACCCCAGACACCAAACGATGCCACTGTATTTTTTTACGTGATAAGTGAAAGACAAGCAGACGGAACATCTGATGGTAAGCGATTGCCGCCGCCCATAGACACCTGCAACACCAATAGTGTGTGAGTCACAATTAGTGCATCAAATTGCCAACCTATAACCCTCTTTCCCCAATTGGGCCTCCTGTACCTGTACTCTAACTTATTCTAAGAAACACAGTGTAGGCGCTGCTTCACGCCGGTCTTCTGTGAGGCCGTAGTGTCACTCCTGTCGAGCCGGCCCATTCATGCCGAAGCGTGGCTCTCCCACGGTTCAAAATGCGATTTTTTTTAAATGTTTATTTCATTGTTCTAGATTTAAAAATAAACCAACCAACATGTGCCTAGACACGCTTCAACGAGAGGGCACCTCCCCGCTAGGCGTGTACCCGTGCCACAACCGGCTACAGGCCACGCAGTACTTCAGCCTGTCGGCCGCCGGCCAGCTGCGGGACGAGGAGTCCTGCGCGGAGATACAGCACACCAGGTCAGTCGGTAGACTAGGCCTTCCACAACTGACTACAGGCCGCGCAGTACTTCAGCCTGTCGGCCGCCGGCCAGCTGCGGGACGAGGAGTCCTGCGCGGAGATACAGCACACCAGGTCAGTCGGTAGACTAGGCCTTCCACAACTGACTACAGGCCGCGCAGTACATCAGCCTGTCGGCCGCCGGCCAACTGCGGGACGAGGAGTCCTGCGCGGAGATACAGCACACCAGGTCAGTCGGTAGACGCCTTCCACAACTGACTACAGGCCGCGCAGTACTTCAGCCTGTCGGCCGCCGGCCAGCAGTCCTGCGCGGAGATACAGCATACCAGGTCAGTTGGTATACTAGGCCTTCCACAACTGACTACAGGCCGCGCAGTACTTCAGCTCAGGGACCGGAGAACTTGGTTGGATTCTAGAACCCTAAGCGCGCCCGATATTGAAGATATTAACATGAAAAGTTGTTGGTACTGTTGCACATCAAATAATATCGGCCTCGGGAATGTTCTGGTGCGAAGATATTCCTAGTGAATTACTGATGTTTATTGTATTACAAGATGTACATGTATTAAACTGAATAATATGATTTCTTAATATTGCTATCGTCATAATATATTTAAAAATTTTGTGTGAACATTATTATATGTATGTCGTTAACCCCATAACCTCGGGCAATTATGTCCCGGATTTTCGGAAGGCGTGCGTGGGGCCGAAACCAACACGTAGAGGCCCTTTTTTTTTTTTTTTTTTATGTTATAGGTAGAAGACGAGCAGGCGGATCACCTGATGGTAAGCAATTGCCGCCGCCCATGGACACATGCAACACCAGTGGAGTCACAAGTGCGCTGCTAACCTTTTATCCCCTTCCCCCCCGATGGGCCTCCGGTGCCCTCACTCACTCGGCGAAACACAGCACAGGAGCTGCTTCACGCCGGTTTTCTGTGAGGCAGTGGTATCACTCCGGTCGAGCCGGCCCATTCATGCCGAAGCATGGCTCTCCCACAATTAAAACTAACTATAGACAATTTACTCTAAAAGTGATGTGACACCAGCTGGCGACTATCCTTGTATACACCATGGATGTGTAGCCAAGGATAGTCCCCGGGTGGTGTAGGATTATTAAAAATTGGAAAATGAAACTAAACTGGGCTATTTTGTTGGGGTGCTAGAGGGCTGGTAAAGTAAGCCTAAGGAGAGACTATAACATAATGGTTGATAGAACACGTGGTTAAAAGGATGAAAATGTTCACAGATACACCCTGTATAATGTGCTTTGTGCTTGTCCTCAGGGACCGGGACGAGAAGGGAAAACGCGTCCTTATGACAGACTGCCACTTGAAGCGGAGGGAACAGGTAATTATAAAAGAAGGAACAGAAGAGGATAAGGGCCAGAGTTCGATTACGTTGACGGCAGGTCCAACGACGAGTGGATTGGTTACATTTGACGTATCATGTCAAAATTATGAATGTCATGTACTCACGCATGCGCACTAACGGGCAAAAACGCCTTTTCGACCACATTAATCCTAACTTATGACATAAGATTGTCGAACTGTCGAGGTCTGTGGTAGAGGCTGCGCGCTTATGTACCTACTCATGCCGGCCAACAACCCTAGCATATGTCAACGAACTCTTCTAAATTCAAAATCAGGTCAAAGTATAACTTCTATGTGTAATTATTTTGTGGTTATGTTATGAAACAACCAATGTCGTCAAAGTTGGACCTCACGTCAACGTATCGCCATCTATCGGATTTTGTATTTGCAAACACCGACGAAACTGGCGCCGCTAACCAATGGGGGCTACCGCGTGTGGAAAATCCGTTAGACGGCGTACGTGTAGACTGAGGTCCAACTTCAACGACATTGGTCGTTTAGTTATAATTTTGACATCTCACATCAAAACTAACCAATCACCGTGTAGTTGGACCTCAGTCTACACGTACGCCATCTAACGGATTTTCCACACGTCAAATCTCGACCCGTTTATATGAAGTACATGTATAATTACTTTATTGTTAAAAATTAATTTGTAATTAGGTCCTTTTCTCGTTTTTGCCTGAGATACAGGGGGTCTACTCCGCCAAACGAAATCGAATTATTCGTAACGATACGTCAGTTCATACAAAAACCCTACTCTAACACAGTTTAAAATACGAATAATTGAATTTGACAGCTTCACAAACGTCAAATCGACGAACATTCCGACGACGTCTCTGATGGTATCGTTGAGAGTATCGTCTCGAGATATCGAGATTTCACGTTTGTGAAGCTGTCAGATTCAATTATTCGTATTTTAAGCTGTGTTAGAGTAGGGTTTTTGTATGAACTGACGAATCGTTACGAATAATTCGATATCGTTTGGCGGGGTAGACCCCCAGGATGTTCCTAGTTCAGATTCAGGTTCAGTAGATATTGTAAGTCTTTTTAGCCCTAATGTTTTTTGCAATAAAAGTTTTATTATCATTACTTTTATAATCTGGTTGTTCGTCCAGCAATGGCGCTACCTGCCGTCGGGGCAGATCCAGCACGCGGCGAGCGGGCTGTGCCTGGACGCGGGCTTCGAGGCGGGCGGCGACGCGTACGCGCGGCCCTGCAGCGACGCGCTCGCGCAGCGCTGGGACATCGACTACACGCAGGATAACAACTTTCACATGTCCAGTAAGTTTAAATCCCATCAAAAACAATCATCATCATCATCAGCAACCCACGTTCGTCCACTGCTGGACATAGGTCTCCCCTAATTAATGCACGCCACCGCTCCCGATTTTCGGCCACTCTCATCCAGCCCACTCCAGCCAGCCTTCGAATGTCGTCATCCCATCTTGTAGCAGGGCGTCCTACACTACGTTTGCCGAGTCGCGGTCTCCACTCAAGGACCTTATGGCTCCAACGGTTGTCAGTTCTGCGGCGGTTCTGTGCGGTTCAAAAACAATACTTGACAAAAAAACCAAGGGTCGCAACTACCGTAAAAAGTTGTGAGATCCATGTTTTGCCAAGTTATTCGTTTATTAACTTGGCAATCGCATTAAACAACCGAATCAATTTAATACATTACTTGTGAGATATATTGTGTTTTAATGCCAACTCGATAAATGAAATAAATTCACACAACATCTCATATATTGACCTGACTCCGTACTAAATAGCTTGAGCACACACCAAACTCCCCATCTTGGGGTGAACTAATATAGACGGTCTTGATGACGCAGCGGTAGGACATCGATTACACGCAGCATAACAACTTTAACTTTAGTAAGTATTCCAACGGTTGTCAGTTCTGCGGCTAATGTGACCAGCCCACTGCCACTTCAGTTTCAACTGTGGGAGAGCCACGCTTCGGCATGAATGGGCCGGCTCGACCGGAGTGATAACACTACCTCACAGAAAACCGGCGTGAAGCAGCCCCTGTGCTGTGTTTCGCCGAGTGAGTGAGGGTACCGGAGGCCCACCCGGGGGGAAGGGGTTAAAAGGTTGGCAGCGCGCTTGTGGCTCCGCTGGTGTTGCGGGTGTCCATTAGCGGCGGCAATTGCTTACCATCCGGTGATCCGCCTGCTCGTCTGCTACCTATCACATAAAAAAAAATCTTTTCCGTCCCATATCTGTTTCACTTTGTACAGTCGAATCCAAAAATATGTACCTATACACTTTAGGACCTTGTCAAAATACACATGTTGTAAGAACGACTTCTACTTTCTTATACATGTGTATTGTGACAAGGTCCTAAAGTGTATACATATTTTTGGAGTAGACTGTACCTGTACTGAGGTCCAACTACACGGTGATTGGTTATTTTTGATGTGGGATGTCAAAATGTCACTAAACGTCCAATGAAGTTGGATCTCAGTCTACACGTACGCCATCTAACGGATTTTCCACTACGCGGCAGCCCCATTGACTTAAATAAATGGACCGGGCCTATTGTCCTATACAGAAATCAGTTACTAGTGATGGGGAAATATCGAAAAATATCGACAAGCGGACTGCACCCTAGATCTTGTTATTTTTCAGATTTATTTTAATAGGGGAAATAACAATTTTTAAATATTTCAAAACACTTTATTGAAAAATTTATTGGTATTAAACAATATTGATTGATGAATTCTATTTCTATTGTAATGCCTTCCAAAAAATATATGAAATCGTGGTGTGAAAACAAAGTTTAACTTGATTGATACAGGTTTGTCCAAGCCGGGACAACAAGCTAGTCGCATACTTCTGATTTACAGTGGACCAGCTTAATAATAATAGGATATGGACAGTGATCATATTGATCACTTCATCAAGAAATAATAATGAATGGAGACATCATAAAAGATCCGACAAAAATAGCAATAGATAATGTCTGATCGTGACATTTATAGGTATGGTTAGAAAAGTGTCAGATTACTTACATATTGTTTTACTTAAAAGATTATCTTACATATAATAAAATGTAAAAAAGCTGTGTCTGTACATTGAAGATATTTATCTCAAATAACTTAGGACGACTAAAAAACAGTACAGAACAGAATCAATTGATTTTTTTAAAATTTTTGTCTGTCTGTTTGTCTGTTTGTCTGTTTATCTGTTTGTCTGTTTGTCTGTTTGTTCGCGCTAATCTCGGAAAACTACTGAACCAATCCGAATGAAACTTTTTTATTGTATAGCTGTAATATCAGGGCAACTTATAGGATATATTATATTTTTGAAGACCAGGCTCCTTGATGTAGAACTACAACGCCCAGCTAAACTATAAGAGGTATGTCCAATGGCACCTTAACAAAGTTGTTCAAATTGATGAGCATTTTATGATGCCATGAAAAAAATCCAAGATCATGGAACAGCTGGTGTGGAACTCCAAGAGCCCAGCTGCACTATAACAAATATGGAATGAAATGGAATGGAAAATTGTCAAATGTGATGAGCATTTTTGGATGAGATCCTATAAGGAAGGATATTCCGAACTTAAATCCCCAATGGAGCGAAAAGGGAGTTCCAAGTTTGTTCATGGGACTACGTGATTCCTTGGCCCAATCTACTCCAACTTTTGCATACACATTCTTTGACAGAATTGATGGATAAATATAAGATTCAAACTTTAATATAATACTTACATCCCCTAATGGAATAAAAATAATTTGGGGGTTACTTTCATTAGAAGTTGATATATATTTTTTTCACTCTCGACTTAAAAATTGTACCTCTCTGGAAATACAGAAGCCGGCAAATCGTTCCATTCCTTAGCAGTCCGTATAAAATATCAATGGGCCCGCCTTAAAAATTAATTAACCTGTAAACGAACATTTATAATAAGTATTTTTTTTTTTTTTTCATTTCTATTTAAAAAAGCATCTTTAAGTCAAGAGTCATAAAGTTCACGCAAACGAAGTTGCGGGCGGCCACTAGTTAATTATAAACAGAATTGTCTATGACATCGTGGACCACACTACACCTTTCGGCTAAAAGTTCTGTCTGATCAGATGTTGGCCCTGGGCGTTCAAAACGAAGGTCCTGGGCAATAATAAAATGCGGTCCGGGTATATCAGATGGATTTCCAGATGAATCTGTAAAACATTTTATTAAAATTATTGAATATTTGATTAAGAGTGTATTAAGTTGAGAGTTGTTATATTCATTGAACTCCTCTGAGTTCACTGAATATAACGAATATTTTTAAACAAGCAGTATAAAAATGTACCTTTTAATTCAATCATTTTTAGATTTGTTCATTTCTTCATGTCGAAAATGTTTTACCGCAAACATACTTAATTGATGCAGTTTCTCTATTGGCATGTAATAGTAGGGGAGCCCAAGAGGGGATTTTGGGATTTACTCAAGCGCGGCAGATTACTATACAGGCAGATACCTTGTACCCCATTAAATACCTCCACTGAGTGAGTCCTGTATATGTGGCCGTGCGTCAAGGATAAAGGATCAGATTAGTAAAAAAAAATTGATCATCTGAAATTCTCGAGCGCGTCAGATTAAGATAGGATAAGTTTAGTTATATGCTAAAAAGTGTATATTCCACTAATCTGACAATTTTCGATTGACGATAAGAAGTTAGTGGGTTACAAACTTGTAAAAAAAAAACGTCATCTTGACTTTCTCGAGCGTGGCTAAATTTTTTTTTATTTTTAAGGGAATAATTCAACGTTCACGAAAAATATATAATCTGACGATTTCCATAAGCCGAAGGAAGGAAAAATAATCGATAAGTTTAAAAGCGTGCAGCTACGTGGTGCCGGTATTCCCCTCTCCGAGTTTCTATTCCTCTCTCACTCTTATCTCTATCTATGTCTCTCTCACTCTGTCCCCACTCTGACTCTACCGACGGAAGATGACGATAAAAAAATATATATTTTTTCATATTTATTTTCTTATAAATAAAAGTTTTGTACTTCAAAAAATATATACTGGTTATTTGCATGCTATTTTTTTCAGTTTTTCAATTCGTTAAGTTAAAAGATTTGAAAAAATAAAAAAATAAAATTTCTATTGTCAGATTAGGCCAATCCCTCCAGATAATTGTCAGATTATGAGACAACACGTTAAGGGTACATAGATGAACCATATATATCTTAATCTGACGCGCTCGACTATTTCAAAATGGCGATTTTTTTTTGCTCATTCAAATAATGGCCGCGAGTTTGGGTCACATCTAAATCGTCAGATTATTATAAAAGAACCTTTTAGGGTTCCGTAGCCAAAATGGCAAAAACGGAACCCTTATAGTTTCGTCATGTCCGTCTGTCCAGTCTGTTCCGTCTGTCCGTCCTGTCCGTCTGTCCGTCTGTCCGTCTGTCCCGTCTGTCACAGCCGATTTACTCGGAAACTATAAGTACTACAGTGAGGAATTTGATGGGGAATATGAGTTGTATGAACCGCTACAAAAAATATGACACTAAATAGTAAAAAAAAGAATTGGGGGTGGGGCCCCCCAGACATGTAACTGAGGGATGAATTTTTTTTTTCGATGTACATACCGTGTGGGGTATCAATGGAAAGGTCTTTTAAAATGATATAAAGTTTTCTAAAAAAACATTTTTCTTAAAGTGAACGGTTTTTTGGGGGAGATATCAGCTCTCAAAGTCGTAAAAAGTATGTCCCCCCCCCTCTATTTTTATAACTACGGGGTATAAAATTCTAAAAAAAATAGAGGTTGATGCATGCTAATTAACTCTTTCAACGATTTTTGGTTTGATCAAAGTATCTCTTATAGTTTTTGAGATATATTTGCTGCTACGGAACCCTTTGTGCGCGAGCCCGACTCGCACTTGGCCGGTTTTTTTTAGGTTCACTTAACACCCCCCTTTGAAAATCTGACGCGCTCGATTAAATTTTTTTTTTTCCGTTTTAGGGTTCCGTAGCCAAAATGGCAAAAACGGAACCCTTATAGTTTCGTCATGTCCGTCTGTCCGTCTGTCCGTCTGTCACAGCCGATTTACTCGGAAACTATAAGTACTACAGTGATGAAATTGATGGGAATATGTGTTGTATGAACCGCTAACAAAAATATGACACTAAATAGTAAAAAAAAAGAATTGGGGGTGGGGCCCCCCATACATGTAACTGAGGGATGAAATTTTTTTTTCGATGTACATACCCGTGTGGGGTATCAATGGAAAGGTCCTTTTAAAATGATATAAAGTTGTCCTAAAAAACATTTTTCTTAAAGTGAACGGTTTTTGAGATATCAGCTCTCAAAGTCGTAAAAAGTATGTCCCCCCCCCTCTATTTTTATAACTACGGGGTATAAAAATTCTAAAAAAAATAGAGGTGATGCATGCTAATTAACTCTTTCAACGATTTTTGGTTTGATCAAAGTATCTCTTATAGTTTTTGAGATAGGTTGATTTAACTGTAACTACGGAACCCTTTGTGCGCGAGCCCGACTCGCACTTGGCCGGTTTTTTTCTTATCATGTAAGCTTCGCAATCCAATATGTCTCTTTGACGCTCGAGTAAATCCCGATTTAGCATCCTGGGCTCCCCTACTATAAACAAGATCTCCTTAGCCAGCTCTAATCCACTTCAAAGACCTGAAATAAATTTTGAAGAAATTATACAGGGTTATTTCTAAACCTTGGCATCCTTCAAACCACCTTGTGTACCGGCCATTCTGAACAATAGTTGTTCTATGACTTTTGTAAATTCGCGAAAAAAAAAATTACAAGTTTTCATACAAAATCGGTCGCGTGACTGAAAATGTTGTTCAGGATGGTTAGTAGAAAGGGTGGTGTGAAGGATGCCGGTGTTTAAAAAATAACCCTGTATTTACAACTATCAAAGAACTGTTTGTCTGCTAGGCAATTCAATTCATGCATATCAAATGGGTTTAGGTTTAAATTACTTATAAATGCTGTGTAAATACAAACCTCTCTGGATCAAGTGAAATATCTACTAGCCAGGAACCTTCCAGGAACACACCTAAGGCTGACAAACGCCTTATACCACCTGATACAACGCACTTCTTAAAGTTACGTGTATGCCCACGAGACGATTCCATGGTCAAAACTAAACACAATAGCACTTAATAAATAACACAAAACTATGATAAAACTGATTAACACAACAAGTCCAAAAATAACAAGAAAAGTGGCGTTAAACGTCCAAACATAACAAAGAAAGAAACACGTAACTCGACGTAAGATCAGGAGGAGGATTTCACTTTGATTCACATTTTATTTACGAAAATATGTATCGTTCCTCAATAAATTTTGAAAAAGAACGCCATATTGAAGTCAGATGTCAAGTTTGGCCGGATCTTGCCTTGCCAACATAGCCAAATAAAATTTTAAATTTATGATGTTGGGTAAAACCAGGCGTTTCGCCAACAGAATACATTAATTGCGGTCTTGTAGTCATTACTGCTAGGGAATAAGGCTAAAAGTAGCATATCATGACGAAATATACATTTGTTTCCGCGGTGTCCACCCACTGGCTATATCTTCTTCTATCTATCTATACTTCTATCTTCTATATCTATCTATCTATCTATCTATTCTATTTATAAAGAGATAACTTCTTTAGACAACGACAAGGCTTATAGGTAAACCGAAATTGAGCAAAGCGTCATCTATTAGTTCATTTCTGATTACGGTCCCGAAGCGAAGTGAGGGCGGGCCACTAGTTATTTTTATAATCTGGTTGTTCGCCCAGCAATGGCGCTACCTGCCGTCGGGGCAGATCCAGCACGCGGGCGAGCGGGCTGTGCCTGGACGCGGGCTTCGAGGCGGGCGGCGACGCGTACGCGCGGGCCCTGCAGCGACGCGCTTCGCGCAGCGCTGGGACATCGACTACACGCAGGATAACCAACCTTTCACATGTCCAGTGAGTATGGGAGCGTTCAAGTATTACGTAAACGCATTTGGGGGGGGGGGGGGGGAGGGTCTCGTGAAACGTTACGATGCGTTACAGGGGGGAGGGGGTCTTTCTTACAACACGTTACGTAACATTGTTACACGTTAATAAAAAAATAGGGAAATTAAACTCCCAAATTGCGAAATTACTTTTTGCGACTTTAGGGTAAAAATAACACTTGAGCGCTACGTAACGTTTAGAGAGGAGGGGGGGGGGGGGGCGGGGTACCGAAAAACGTTACGGTGCGTTATAAGGGGGGGAGTGGTGCGAATTCCGGTAGATGGCGTACGTGTAGACTGAGGCCCAACTACACGATGATTGGCTATTTTTGATGTGGGATGTCAAAATGTCACTAACCTCAGTCTACACGTACGCCATCTAACGGATTTTCCACTACGCGGTAGCCCCCATTATGACAAAATACGTCAAAATGTAACCAATTCACTCGTAGTTGGACCCTGACGTCGACGTAACGCCATCTATCGGATTTTGCATTTGCAAACACCCTCATTGGATGCGGACGGCACATGACCGATCTGTGTGGAGAACATTGGGGGAAATCTATGTCTAGCCAATTTTAATATTGTTTTTGTACGTTTGTCACAGACGACGTGGTGCCCAGCGAGCTCGAGGAGCGATTGAGTAAACTCAGGCAGCAAAGGTGAGTGTTTTATTATTTAACAGTGGGAAAGCCACGCTTCGGCATGAATGGCCCGGCTCGACCGGAGTACCACTACCACATTCGCTGTGTTTCGCTGCGCGAGTGAGGGTTCCGGA
The DNA here is from genome assembly GCA_014851415.1 of Cnaphalocrocis medinalis. Taxonomy (NCBI): domain Eukaryota; kingdom Metazoa; phylum Arthropoda; class Insecta; order Lepidoptera; family Crambidae; genus Cnaphalocrocis; species Cnaphalocrocis medinalis. Next base: position 6,691,779 of record CM026301.1, on the reverse strand, counting down.
GGCTTTATTGGAGAACTAGTGGCCCGCCCTCACTTCGCTTCGGGACCGTAATTCAGAAATGAACCAATAGATGGCGCTGTGTCCAATTACATCGCGCAAGCGTTTCGTGTTTTCGGTTTACCTATAAGCCTTGTCGTTGTCTATAGAAGTTATCTCTTTATAAATAGTATAGATAGATAGAAGACGTGGGTTTAAAGGTTGGCAGTGCCAACGTTGTGACTGCTGGTGTTGTAGGTGTCTATGGCGGTAATTGCTAACCATCAGGTGATCCGTCTACTCGTCTGCCACCTATCCCACAAAAATTGGAATAATAAACCATTTATAACTAGCAGCTCCTGTGCTGTGTTTCGCCGAGTGAGTGAGGGTACCGGAGGCCCATCGGGGGGGAAGGGGATAAAAGGTTAGCAGCGCACTTGTTGCATGTGTTCATGGGCGGCGGCAATTGCCTAACATCAGGTAATCCGCCTGCTCGTCTGCTACCTATCACATAAAAAAAAAATTGCCTATCTGGGTATTTGTGGTAGGGTTTGTATTTTGTGCAATAAAGAGTATCTATCTATCTGGTTATTCTTCGCGTAATATTATAAGCATCGCTCATCCTCATAATGAGAGTAGATATAATTACGTTAAGAAGAGATAGACTAAATAATAATGACGTTTTCACACACTTTTTCAGTCACAGAAGCAAAAGAAAAAGGTAGTTATTTTAATATAAATATCCTTTGAAATCTTCTATTATAAATAAATAAACTAATAATGCCATTCGACCATAATCGACCATAATGCCATTGACATATCAAAGTAATTTCCTTGAAATACCTAAGTTAAGCTATCGCGTGTGAGAAATCCGCTAGATGGCGCACTGTTAGACTGAGGTCCAATTACAACGTCATTGGTTGTTTAGTGACGTTTTGACATCGCACATCAAAAATAACCAATCACTGTGTTCTACAGCACGCCATCATAGCCTTAGTTAACCGTCGATATGGCGTTTACAGTATTTACAGAGACTATCTCTTTCCCTCCAGACGCATATCTCGCTCTCTCCTGTCATACTCGGACGGCGAGGCGGAGAACGTCACAGTACGCCGACACACGCACAAGAAACGCCGGGGGAAAAAGCATACCAAGAAGAGAAGTCATAAGAAAAAGACGAAGAATAAGTTCATTTTGAAACTGGTTAGGCGAATGGCTAATAACAGGTGAGTTTAAGCTCTAAGTCAAAGTGTTGAAGTCTATTATTAATAAACATAAGCGCAGAAACGCTGGAGAAAACGAAACTTTTTGCTCACTTAATCTAGGCAAAACTGACAAAGAATATAAAAAATAAAACAAATTGTTCCTGCCAAACGCGCCTAAGGGGAAGGGGATAAAAGGTTGGCAGCGCACTTGTAACTCCATTGGTGTTGCTAGTGTTTTGCTTACCATCAGGTAATGCGCCTGCTCGTCTCTGCTACCTATCACATAAAAAAAAAACTATTTGAGGGAGCACTGCTTTTCAATAAAATGATTTTGCCAAATGATTTGAAGGCCTGTGAATGCTTAGGCAGCTTTAAAAATCAGTTAAATTCATAACATATCAGGACACACTAGTGAATGATTTATAGGTATCCATAATGGATTTTTTGAATTGTCATCTAAATGTAACGCAATAAAGTCTGTATTTCAACGGCGTTCGCAATCGGCTATAACTTGCACTCTTCTGCGTAGATGAGATGAACTTTGCCGATGCGACTTATACGAGTAAACGTGGTTGGTCTTGGTACACGTATAGAGTGTATGTGTAGGCCCAGTGTCTACTTCGGATTATATTTATTATACTTTTATTTATTTTAATTTTGTCGAATGAAAACCGCAAATATCTTCTTCATGCTATTTATTTTTTCCAATTGACAGTTAATTACATTTTTCTAAACAATTGAAGTGCAGTTTTATTTCTTTTTATAACCGGCCAGTTGTCGCAATTCCATATGCGGTTTAACAGTATGGATAGGATAGTGTACAGTGTCATTGTCCCCAGCGAGGAGCATCTGGAAGTGGACATCCACTGCAGCCATCGGCGCCTATACCCTAACAACAGCTTCGTGCGCGACCTGGTGGCCGTGCTCAACGAAAAGGACATCAAGGTACAGGTCGATTCACGAAAGATGACCACAAATGATGATCGTCTACGCATGTAATCTCACGAAGTAAAGACTCAAGACAAAAAACATGTTCAATTAAACATAGAATGTGTTTGGTCTAAGCCCTTATAGTGACTCAAATTGAGAATGAGCCATTTCTTCATGAGATTTCATGCTTAGACCATCGTCATTTGTGGTCATCTTTCGTGAATCGACCTATACGCACACCCATCATCATCAACAGTAGGACAGACACGCTTCGGCATTAATGGGCCGGCTCCACCGGAGCAATACCACGTCCTCACAGAAAACCGGCGTGAAGCAGTGCATGCACTGTGTTTCGCTGCGTGAGTGAGGCTACCGGAAACCCCATACAGGGAATTAGGTTAAAAGGTATGCAGCGCACTTGTGACACCGCTGGTGTTGCAGGTGTCCATGAGCGGCGGTAATCGCTTACCATCAGGTGATCCGTCGGCAAGTCTGTCACCTATATCATAAAAAATACATCATTTCAGCCAATAGACGTCCACTACTGGACATAGGCCTCCCCCAAAGTTCTCCACACAGATCGGTCCTGTGCCACCCGCATCTAAGGGACTCCCGCGACCTTCACCAGATCGTCGGTCCACCTGGTGGGAGGCCTGCCACGGCTGCGGCCTCCTGCGCGTGGTCTCCACTCAAGGACCTTTCCACCCCAACGGCCGTCTGTTCTCCTCGCAATGTGCCCTGCCCATTGCCACTTGAACCACGCAATTTTTTGGGCTATGTCAGTGACCTTAGATCTCCTGCGGAAATAACGATACCACGAGATAAATAAACCCCAGAGTTGTCAGATGCCGTACTTTATTTCTGGTCAAGTAAAAGCAAAGTATCAGCCTATATACTGTCCCACTGCAGGGCAAAGGCCTCCATCATAGAAATCAAGTCATCGCTACTATGATGGGGTTAGGCTTAATCACCACGCTTGCCTAATGCAGATTGGTGATCACAAACCCAAGCTATGTTCAAAAAATTTGAAAATTTTTCTGAAACTATTTCTGACACCAGACAAAATATTGTACTTTTACCAAATCTCTTTCAACTTCTTACCGAAATTTACCTATAGTTTTACCAGTGATTACCAAAAATAAATAATATTTTTATTTACTAGCAAAATAAACAGAATATAATTTCTCTTACCTTTTCAGAATTGTTCGGTAAAGTAAAAAAAACCTTTGAGCTTTTTTACTGTTAGTATTAAGGTTTTGTACTGGAAAATTAAGGCTTTTCCCTTGTGTTATGATATAGAAACATTCTTTATTCAGTTTAAATCAAATCAAATCGTTTATTTGCGAAAATAAAATAACCAAGCCAATAGATGGCGCTGTACGTATATTTAATTGTATTGTAAAAATAAAATAAAGGTATATTCACTAGTGCTTAATGTCCAAAATCCTAATGGGTTGACGCCCCCAGTTAATTATCGTCTCCTGGTACTCATAGTACAGGGGTTGCCCTAGTTCAAGACCTACCGGGCTAACATGCGCTTCGCGAGATAATTTGTCGACACTCGTATTGTGTCGGCGCAATTTGCTTCTCGCTCACCTAACTGAGCGATGAGTGGGATAGAAGGATGCGCTCTCGCGGACGAGAGTCGACAAAATTATGTCGCGGTGCGCATGCTAGGCCTACAGGCAGGGCTGGAAACCGGTTTTTAATTAACCAGGTTAATATCGATCTCAAACAGGTTTTTTCGTAAGGGTTTGTTCGGAGCGGAACTGATTCGCGAGCGATATTGCTTCTGGGATAAACCTGGTTAATTCCACGATGCGCGTGAATAGTGCAGCGATATATTTTGTCTCTTTTTATCTCCGGGCAGGACGCGACGCGATTGGACGCGATGCTTGCGATCTCTGTCCCTTACAATCGTTGCTTTTTCATTATATGGGCGGAGCGAGCGAAAGTCATTTTGGTTTTAACCAGGTTTTGGAAGCGGAAATCAAAACCTAAACGGTCTAACAGCTTAACCAGAAATAATACCGGTTTCAACGAGTGGAATCGAAAATCAAAACGCTCTTTTCAAAATGTATGAAGCTGCGGCGAAACCTGGTTGCGAATTTTAACCAGGTATTCCAGCCCTGCCTACAGGTTGATTGGTGTGATTGTCTGGCGCATTTATTGATATATTCTTAGTTCATTATGTATATGTGTTGACTGCAGGTGATAAACAACGGGCGCGTGTTCGAGCGCAACCGCGTGACGGAGCTAGGCGCGGGCGGGGGCCGCGTCGAGGAGCGCGTGCTGCACAAGCTGGACATCGCCGACCCCACGCCCGCGCCGCGACCGCCGCAGGTGAGTGTCTACCGCCCAAAGATTTAAATCATAGTATTGCCGTGACACCTAAAAGCGAAGCAATATTTTGATGACATGTGTGCTTGATGACTGTACTGATGATGTGCTTGATTAAAACTAGCGCCAACTGTTGCTTGCTCCGATAGACTAAGTGTCAATCACAGTAGATGTCGCCTAATGTAGCATTTATTTTATCTTGTTAGTATAGTATGTCTGAAAATTCTGCATAACCCCAAGGTCAGACGAAGGTCAACACGATTTTATTGAAAATATCATTGATCTTTTGCTTTTAAATTTTAAAAACAATGAAATATGGTATGAAAGACAAATGCCTCGAAATGGTTTACGATTTAGGACATGTTTGGTTTTTTTTCCCATACCCTATTGTAACCACTGCACTGACAGATGAGCTGTTATCAACTGAGTTCTGAGTACTACAGCGGGTCTAAGTATATTGGCCACAGTGGCGGTACCGAGATAATGATGTTGTCTCTTTTTGTCTTACAGTAATTGCCAATACTACTCTCTCTGTCACGCGCTGTCCTATCAGAATGTAATGTTTTGTCAAAAAAAAAATTGATGAAATATAAATACTGTCATTGAGGTACGTTCTTCAATAAGACGGGCCACGTTTAGCCGCATGTTAATAATATTTATTAAGACAAGTGTTGCCACTACAAAATTGTCTTTACAAGGTTAAGTTGAGGTTATTTCCCGGGTTCAATTCCCGGTCATTTTAGGAAACTACATCTAAGTTTTCTTGGGTCTGGGTGTTCTGGGTAGACGCCCCCAATTAATTATCGTCACCTGGTACTCATAGCACAGGAGTTGTCCTAGTTTGATTGGTGTGATTGTCTGGCGCATTTATTTATTTTATTATTTATTTCTTTTATAACTACTCAAAACCCGGGAATACCCTTTGTACGGTGTGTCAATCACCTTACATTCTGATAGGTCAGCAAATAAGTTGTAATGTTGTTATGCGCGGCTGACCTATTTTTACTTACTTATAATTTATATTTGTAAGTGCATATTTCGTAGCCAAGCAAGACGGCCGTATTTCTATAGCAATAATTAGTTTTTAATCAACATTGTGGAATCGTAATAAATATCTTCATTTTTCTCAACAACGAGTTTAACTTCTACACACAACAAGCAAAGCAAGAACAGATGTAGGCAAGGGTTTCTATGACCGAAGCCTGTAAAGTACGATGTGTCGCCAGATGGCGCTGGCGAAGGCGAAGGGCCCCGGCGCGCGCGAGGCGCCCGCGTCGCAGTTCCCGCCCGTGTGGACGCCCGTCACGCCGCCGCCGCACCAGGTGACACGCATTACATTACCGATAGGGGGCATAGGCGTAGCCAGCCGGGCTAAGATGCGCACCGCGACAAAATTTTGTCGACTCTCGTTCGCGAGAGCGTATCCTTCTATCCCGCTCCTCGCCCTGTCAGGTGAGCGAGAAGCAACTAGCGCTGACGCAATACGAGTGTCGACAAAATTATCTCGTGGTGCGCATCTTAGCCCGGCAGGTGAAGATATTGCTGGTTGAACCCTACACTACTTGACGACCCGTTTAGCGCAATGGTTTGAGCGCCGGTTGAGACGTAAGGGTCGCGGGTTCGATTCCCGCACCAACACAAATGTTTGGTGATGAAACAGATATTTGTGTTGGGTCTGGGTGTTTGTAGTACCTTCGTCGTGTCTGGTTTCCATAGCACAAGGGAAAACCTTAGTTTGGGGCCAGGACAATGTATGTGATGTTGTCTCAATTTCTATTTCTAATTTCTATTTCTGTTTGTTACTCTTTCACGCCAAAACTACTGAACGGATTTTAATGAAATTTAGTATACAGATGGTCTAGACCAGCGGTCGTCACACTTTACTGCTCAAGAGCCACACATAACAATGTGAGCACTAAGGTCCGGGCCGCATTATATGTGAAGTACGGATGTGTAGTTACTATTAATTAAAGGAATCTACTTTACCGCGGGCCGCACGACTAACGTCCGCGGGCCGCAGTTTGACGACCACGGGTCTAGACCCTGAGAAAGAAGTTGTACACTTACAGCTTCTGAGTGGATCTTAAAAATTTGGATAGTGATTAAGAGTCCCCGCAGACTACAGACTTACTATCGGCTGATAGTTTAGTCGGGTTGGCCGGTTCGTGCGCATCAAACTTTTTTATCAGCCGATACTGAATCACTGTAATGTGCGCACCTGAATACATCTTCATACTGATTAAGAACCCGACCAAACTATCGGCCGATTAAAAGTTTGTAGTCTGCGCGGAGTCTAAAAATTTACCTTGTATATTTCATCTATTCTTAGGAGAAAAAGTTAAAGAAACACAAGCAACTGCGAGTGCCCTCCCTGGCGATGTTCGGGGCGGCGCGGGAGGGCCGCGCGCAGCCCCCCACCCTTCCCCCCCACAAGAAGATCATCATAGAGGACTTCGTGGAGGTCACGGCCGGGACGCCGCCGCCCGAACAGGACGCGCAGGTGAGGGGATCTCTTTGTAGCTTCTGGTGTCCTGGTACCTACAGCCAAACGTCATGTTACTACCACATGAGGGTTTTTGCAAATGCAATCCCATAGATGGCGTTACGTTGACGTCAGGAGGCCAATTCTCGGTTTTCGCCTCCGACCAGGACGCGCAGGTGAGGGAATCTCTTTGTAGCTTCTGGTGTCCTGGTACCTACAGCCAAACGTCATGGTACTACAACATGAGGGTTTTTGCAAATGCAATCCGATAGATGGCGTTACGTTGATGTCAGAAGGCGAGTCAACTTCATGGAACGCACAACCAATAGGAGATGACAGATTACAGTCGATATTCCTTATCTTGTTCTCCTATTGGTATATCTTTATTGGCGCGGGAAGGGCGCGCGCAGTCCCCCACAACAAGATCAATATAGAGGACTTCGTGGAGGTCACGGCACCCCGCCGCCCGAGCAGGACGCTCAGGTGACGGAATCTCTTAGTAGCTTCTGGTGCCCTGGTATAATCGGCTATACATCAGGTTGCTACAACCTATCAAATTTCCTCAATTTATATTCTTTTTGTATGAGATAGGTGGCAGACGAGCAGACGGATCACCTGATGGTAAGCGATTGTACATGGACAACTGCCACATCAGTTCAAATCCGACCTCCAAAAAAGTTTAAAAAAAATTAAGAAGCAAGTAACTGGTTATAGTAACTACTACATAGGGACCATTCAAGTATTACGTAAGCATCGATGGGGGGGGAGGGGGGGTGTCTTGGCACTGCTTACTTTTGATAAATTCATGAAGAAAAAGTATATTTTTTCGACCATTTTTGTTGACAAGGGGGGGAGTGGGGTTAAATTTCCCCAAAAACCTGCTTACGTAATACATGAATGGTTCCATACTAAATAGTAGCTGTAATTGTCTATTTAGCCTATTATCTTCCCCTTCTTGAAGACCTCTTTAGTAAAAAAAAATCCCTTATAACGCGGATACAGAACGCGGTCTAAACTTAGTTTTGGTTTAAAAATGATGCTGTCATGCTGATTTATGACTTTTACAAAAGTGGCAGTATTTTTAAACCCTGACTAATTTTAGTCATCGTTTATAAGCACCCGAATTGTGTGGGACGTATTCTCGGGCAATAGAGATAATGTCTAATTCGACATGCAGAAAAATTGCGAATTTCCATAAGAAATCCAATGGGGGCGAGTGAAAAATCCATTAGATGGCGTACGTGTAGACTGAGGTCCAACTTCAACGTCATTGGTCGTTTAGTGACATTTTGAAATCTCACATCAAAAATAACCAATCACCGTGTAGTTGGACCTCAGTCTACACGTACGCCATCTAACGGAATTTTCACACGCGGTAGCCCCCATTGTTTGTTTGTTATTCCGATTAAAAGTCAAAGAAAATGTCTATGGCAAAATCTCTATTGTCACTGAGAATAGTTGTCTTTGACATTTTCTAAATGGAAGTTATCTCTAAAGCCCGAGAATGCGAGCCCCGACCCCGGCGACGAAAGAGCCGCCACGAAGAAAATCATCATCGAAGACTTCGTGCAGGTCGACCCGGCGGCCCAGGCGCAAGCGCACAACGCCCTGCCGTCGGTGAGTACCTGAAAAAAACTTTTTTTTATCGTAGACCTCATTGTCACTCTCCATCAGGTGAGATGAGGTCAAGTGCAAACCCATCTTAATTTTAACTGTGTGAGAGCCACGCTTCGGCATGAATGGGCCGGCTCGACCGGAGTGATACCACTGCCTCACAGAAAACCGGCGTGAAGCAGCCCTGTGCTGTGTTTCGCCGAGTGAGTGAGGGTACTGGAGGCCCACCCGGGGGGAAGGGGATAAAAGGTGGCAGCGCACTTGTAACTCCACTGGTGTTCCATTTGTCCATGGGCGGCGGCAATTGCTTACCATCAGGTGATCCGCCTGCTCGCCTGCTACCTATCACATAAAAAAACCGATTTAATATAAAATCTGCGGGCACGGCAGTGTTTCACAGAATTGGCATTAATTTGGCAGAATTTTCTACAAAAAGGAATGAGATCTCATCAAAAACAATACTTGTCAAAAAAACCAAGTCTCGCAACTACCGTAAAAAGTGGTGAGATCCATGTTTTGCCAAGTCGGTTATTCATTTATTGACTTGGCAATCACACAATATATCTCACAAGTAATGCATTAAATTGATTCGGTTGTTTAATGTGATTGCCAAGTCAATAAATGAATAACCGACTTGGCAAAACATGGATCTCACCACTTTTTACGGTAGTTGCGAGACTTGGTTTTTTTGACAAGTATTGTTTTTGATGGGATTTATATATTTTTGAATATTTGAAACTGCCCTTAGTTAAGAAGTGGAAATAACTGTTACTTATATGATTCGGCAATTTTACCGTTGTCCCTCACTAGTGCTTTCAGTCTGTTATTTGTCAAATCGGGCATGATAGAACGGCCCGACTATAGTCATTTTATCCAACATAGCTAAGAACACTCCCCGTTTATTCATCATCAATTTCATTCATCTTTCAAATAATAATATCAAATTCGCTTCATTTGTTTGGGAGCTCCGATGCCATAGACAGACACACGTCAAACATATAACACCCCGTCGTTTTTGCGTCGGGGGTTAAAAACAACCTACTGTAGCGCGCCAGCATTTAAAACTAGCTCCCCGCACCTACCGCCGAGGGCGCGAGCGTCGATTACCTGCTCGGTTTCGGCAATAAGCCGCAGCGACGCGAGCGCCAGTCCGCCATCGAAAAGAGTCTATAGGAACGCTCCCGGCGGAGACACACCCGCGCAGCGTCGATGTTTGTAAAAGACTTAACGTGTGATTGTCGGGTCCTTACATGTAACAGTTTGTAGTGCAGTAAATGGTTATCCTACTGTAAAAGTGTGTCGTCACTGTTTCACCACCACCAACCTCTTTCTATAAGTATTCGCAAAACCTGCTGGACTGATGAGCGAGACGGACGATAGGAATGTCATGCGGTGGGGAGCTAAGCACTGAGGCTTTAAATGAGTGATGATAATATTATGTTTGTTAACACTGTCTGTAGGTTGTTTGGAACGTTTGTATGTACTAAGTATGGAATGTTTATGATGCTCTAAGCATAACAAACCGACAATCGGTTTTTGTGATGCTTAAAAACTTACTGTTATTTGATTATTTTGTTTGAATAAATGAAATAAAAAAAAAAACCCGTAGGAATGCGTGCCGTCCACGCGCGCAAACTTACACTACTTCTTTTTGTCGCTGCCAGAGAGTGCTAAAACACCGCAAGCGCAAAAAGGTCCGCCCCCGCCCCGGGCCGAACTTCGCGGAGGACGAGCCGAGCGGCCCCGAGCCGCCCGCCGGGGAGCCGAGCGGCGCGCGCGCCGACGCCAACGAGGGCCGCGAGGCCTTGCTCAAGCTGCTCAGCCAGAAGCGGATGAAGACTAAGAACGCTTTGAATACTAATGACAGGTTAGTATTATTATTATTTGTAAGTTCGGAAGCGTTCTTACCGAGTGGATACTGGGACCAATAAGATCTATTGTGTGACAGGTTAGTAGCTTAATTATTAGTTACTAGTGGCCGCCCGCAACTTCGTTTGCGTGAACTTTATGACTCTTGACTTAAAGATGATTATTTAAATAGATATAAAAATAGTATTACTTATTATAATTGTTCGTTTATAGGTTAATAGATCTTTAAGGCGGCTCATTGATTTATTTTATACGAACTGCTAAGGAATGGAACAACTTGCCGGCTTCTGTATTTCCAGAGAGCTACAATTTGGGTGTCTTTAAGTCGAGAGTGAATAGGCTTCTTCTGGGAAAGCGCGCTACATCTTAGACCTCATTGTCACTCTCCTTCAGGTGAGATGAGGTCAAGTGCAAACCCATCTTAGTTTTAACTGTGGGAGAGCCACGCTTCGGCATGAATGGGCCGGCTCGACTAGAGCGATACCACTGCCTCACAGAAAACCGGCGTGAAGCAGCCCCTGTGCTGTGTTTCGCCGAGTGAGTGAGGGTACTGGAGGCCCACCCGGGGGGGAAGGGGATAAAAGGTTGGCAGTGCACTTGTAACTCCACTGGTGTTGCAAGTGTCCATGAGCGGCGGCAATTGCTTACCATCAGGTGATCCGCCTGCTCGTCTGCTACTTATCACATAAAAAAACTAATAATAATAATTATAGCCCTGCTAATATTATTACACTAAGGGCATCGTTTACCATCTCTGAGTTAAGTTCCAAGTAGGTTTCTTGTCATTAAAGGGGGTTCGGAGAAAATAGACCCCGGGTCTTTGTATTGAATAAATTATTTAAATTGTTAACTAGGCCGCGGACCAGGGGCCAGTTTCCCGCAAATCCACTTTAATTGACAAGTAATTAATTTAATTTAAATCCATAAATACATAATTTTGGCATTCGTGCACTGCGAACGCCTTTGTGCGCGCGAAAAATCGACAGCCGAAAAGTTTCTGCATAATGGGGGCTACTGCGTGTGGAAAACCCGTTAGATGGCGTACGTGTAGACTGAGGTTCAACTACACGGTGATTGGATATTTTTGATGTGAGATGTCAAAATGTCACTAAACGACCAATGACGTTAAAGTTGGACCTTAGTCTACACGTACGTCATCCGGATTTTCCACACGCAGTAGCCCCCATTTAGTTTCAGTAACCATTCCAGTACAGTTGAGTAACATTCCTTACGAGTTTTATTGTAAATATTCAGTATACCACTCCAGATGAACAAGCCCATTGATACCAAGCGTGGTTCTGATATCTGATGTTATAGAAATAGATATTTCTATTATCTTTTTCAATTTAAGATATTATAGAAAACTAGCGGCCGCCCGCGACTTCGTCCGCGGGAAAAGTAACTTTTTACCCCCTTTTCGCAATAAAAGTAGCCTATGTCCTTTCTCAGGTCTAGATTATCTGTATACCAAATTTTCATTAAATCCGTTGAGTAGTTTTGGCGTGAAAGAGTAGCAGACAGACAGACAGACCGAGTTACTTTCGCATTTAGAATATTAGTATGGATTTATGATGTCAAATATTATGTAAGCAACGCTGATTCGGAAATTCGATTTCTACCGAGAAGAATCAGCAAGAAACTCAGTAGTCACTCTTTTCAAATTATGACCATTACATTACAATTTTCATTCTGATAAATCATTACATTACAATTATTATTTTTCTTTTGTATTTTATCCAAAGACCGAAGAAGTACTCGGAAGAAGAGTCGATGAAGGTGGAGCCACCGTCCGTGGAGGACGCGCCCATGGTGGCCAGCGGCGAGGGCAAGCGGGACGGCGATATGGACAACAACGAGGTAGACAGGGACGGCAGGAACTCCGACGAGGACTGGAATATAGGTGGTTTGTTCGCTTTTGATGATATTTCATGATTTCTTGCATTTAAAAAAATAATAAGGTTATCAGTGCAAAAGTGGTGTACCACATTTTTTGTTGGATGTGGTTTTTTTTTATGTGATAGGTAGCAGACGAGCAGGCGGATCACCTGATGGTAAGCAATTGCCGCCGCTCATGGACACTTGCAACACCAGTGGAATTACAAGTGCGCTGCCAACCTTTTATCCCTTCCCTTGTAATTCCACTGGTGTTGCAAGTGTCCATGGGCGGCGGCAATTGTTTACCATCAGGTGATCCGCCTGCTCGCATAAAAAAAAAAAACATTTACCGACTCCGTACTAAGTAGCTTAAGCACTTGTTTAGACGTTTATTAGACAACAAGAAATACAAATATAATACTTAAATACATATAATAACACCCAGACACTGAACAAACACAAGTGTTCATCACACCAATCTTTATTCAATCAAATTCTTACTTAAGCGACAGACAATTAAGGTTTTATTACCATCCCTGTGTGCGGCAGTTAGTGTGTTTGAATGTTTTATCGTGTCCCATTATGTATAGATGTGTTTGTATTTCTCAGGCGAGTCCCGGTTCCGCAGCAACAGTAGCACCGCGCGCCGCAACGACGGCGAGGACGACCGCTTCCACGAGCGGGAGCGGGAGCGGGAGCAACAGCGGGAGCGGGAGCAAGAGCGGGAGCGGGAGCGAGAGCGAGAGCGGGAGCGGGAGACGCCAGACAACAATAGAGAGGCGAGTTGCACGCAACATCCTTACAGCTTCCAGCGCTCATTTTCCCGCACGTGCAAATAGGGTATTTGACTAATCTCGATATAGTAAAAATATTGATACTTTGCCAAAGTATTGGTAAATAAAACCAATAGCCTAAATTTTCAGTTAAAAATATAACGTCTAGCTGGTTTGTGAACATTCTAAGTTCATGGGCAGCAAATATAAGATTTTTAAAGGTGTACAATACTGTAGTATATTTTTTGATCTATCTTATAAGGTTCAGCCATCGTTTCAGTGTAAGCACAATAACTTAACCAAAATTACAGTAAATCAACCTATCTCAAAAACTATTAGAGATACTTTGATCAAACCAAAATCGTTGAAAGAGTTAATTAGCATGCATCACCTCTATTTTTTTTAGAATTTTATACCCCGTAGTTATAAAAATAGAGGGGGGGGGACATACTTTTACGACTTGAGAGCTGATATCTCAAAAACCGTTCACTTTAAGAAAAATGTTTTTTAGAAAACTTTATATCATTTAAAAGACCTTTCCATTGATACCCCACACGGGTATGTACATCGAAAAAAAAATTTCATCCCTCAGTTACATGTATGGGGGCCCCACCCCAATTCTTTTTTTACTATTAGTGTCATATTTTTGTAGCGGTTCATACAACACATATTCCCATCAAATTTCATCACTGTAGTACTTATAGTTTCCGAGTAAATCGGCTGTGACAGACGGACAGACGGACAGACGGACAGACGGACATGACGAAACTATAAGGGTTCCGTTTTTGCCATTTTGGGCTACGGAACCCTAATAAAAACCTGTACATAAACGAAACATTGATATAGCTACCAAACAAAATTTACTAGACGCGCATACAAGATACTTGCGTGTGACGTCACACGCTAGTAGCCATTGTATAGAGCGTTTTGGGCCTGCGTAAAATATGTGCTCTTAAAGTTGTGATCAGGTAATTCAAATCAGAATCAAATAATTATTTCAACAATGTTTCTTAAATAGGAGGGATCTTTTGATTAAACACATAAAAAAAATAGTCAAATACCTATTGTAATGACCTTCCAGTCTTTTCTGATCACTATAAATAATAATAAATAATAATAATAAATAAACTTTATTGAAAAAACATAAGAGCTACAAAAGGTGTAAAATAATCTAATTAAACTAATGGAATCATTTGCAGTTTGCTGCCTGAACTAGGAATATCCTGTATCTCAGGCAAAAACAATAAAGGGCATAATTTTAAATTAATTTTAACAATAAACAGAACATTGATTTTTATAGATGCATATTACCTAATCTAATTCACTTGTAAATAATCCAAACTAATACAAATACGTACGATCTTAACTCACGTTTGGTCCGAGGTGGCACGAAGTAGATCGATGCGGCAGAAGGGATCAGCGAACCGAACACGAAGAATCAGAGAGAAGTGAGCCCCCCGCGAAAGAACCAGACCATAACTAGGGCCAGAGCGAAGGGCGGGGGCGAGGCGCGAGTGGTGGGGACTAAATACATGCACTAAGTACGAAGTAACAGCTGCGGGGCGCAACAGGTCGCGACAGGTCCCGACAAGTCTCGAGGCGCGGCGCACCGGGCCGGCTTCACAACTACAGGCAGGCTTTGTAGGGGGGGTGAGCTAGCTATCATTCGTTAACATATACAAGTTCTTGCTACATATCATTTTTCCATCACTGTCGTTTCTTTTTCCTGTTTTTTTGTTTCCTTTGATCCTAAATTCTTGACGTTTTGTTCCACATTCTTGTTTGTCTGAAATTTCTTCGTATCTTGTCTTGACTTTCATCTTCTTCTTATTTTTTGTGCCTGGAGGACGACCCCTTTTACTGGTTTCTGGGATCTAGTAAACTCTTTGGGTCGGTTGACTGTTTTGGATCCTTATTCTTGCTTTTCAGCTTTATTCTTATAGAATTGCTAACTTCCTCCACTGACACGCTCTTCCCAGCAGTAACGGCATTTGAAATTTTCGTGGTTTTGGTTCCTAAATCATTTTCACGCAATTCCACCAGATAGCTCTTCTCACTCACCGGCATCATTTTAAACATCTTGGTCTACTCGTTATATAATAAATATAATAAATTTAACAAATATGATATAAATATTTTTATAGATTTCATTTGGTGTATAGGAAAACTGTTCGTAATAATGAGGCTACCACGACTAGGTACCATGCCAAAATGATGCCAGTGACTAAAGCTCACCCTGTATTATGTATGTATCATATGTTCGAACATACAACTATGTAAATATTTCTGTCGACGAAACGTCCGTAGGAAACATTAGATCGGTGAATAGTCTTTATATGAAAAGTCCTGTC
>CM026301.1:6628503-6676264 GCA_014851415.1 Cnaphalocrocis medinalis | reverse complement strand
AAAAAAAAAGAAGCAAAAGTAGGATTCGAATTTTTCAACATAGCTCGGGTTTGTGATCACCAATCCGCATAGGCAAGCGTTTGTTTAAGTCTAATCCATCATAAGTAGTAGCTATGACTTGATGTACTAGTGTTGAAGTCGGTTTTTTTCAAAAATTACATTATAAATTATTTTAAATTGACGGCCTCGTGACGCAGTGGCTAAGTGTTCGCCCGAAGCGCGAAAGGTCCCGGGTTCGATTCCCGGTCAAGTCAACTTGGAAACTACATTTCTAGGTTGTCTGGGTCTGGGTGTTCTGGGTTGACGCCCCCAGTTAATTATAGTCACCTGGTACTCATAGTACAGGGGTTTCCCTAGTTTGAGACCAGTGATTGGTGTGTTGTCTGGCGCTTTATTTAATTTATTTTTATACTATGGCCCGCCCTCGCTTCGCTTCGGTATTTTAATTTTTTGAACGAAGTAGAATTCACAACAATCAAAGTAATTAGCAAAAAGAAATTTTACTGATACTTATAGGATTGATAATTTTGGTGATCGTAAACCTTAATGAAGGAATCTCAAAAAGATTGATTTAAAAAATGTGGAAACTCTATAACTTTACTTTGTCAAATTTAATCAGTTCCCCCGTTCACCCCTATAGGGGGGGACTTTTATAAAATTTCTATGCAAAGCCTAAATACCAATTTTCAAGATTCTAGCTTCAAAAAATGACAATACTTCGTTTCAACCCCCTTTTCCCCCCTTTTTAGGTTGAAGAAAAAAATAACGAATTCACTTTCATTACATTTGTAGCAAAGCCCAAATACCAAGTTTCAAGAATCTAGCTTTAAAATTGACAATACGGTGTTTTATCCCCCTTTCTCCCCTTTTTAGGTTGAAGAAAAAAATGCCGAATTCAATTTCTTTACATTTGCATGCAAAGCCCAAATACCAATTTTCAAAGCTCTAGCTTTAAAAATGACGAATTTTCCATACGACGTTTTAACCCCCTTTCACCCCTTTGTAAGCTGAAGAAAAAAAAATGCTGAAATTACTTTCATTTAATTTGTATGGAAAACCCAAATACCAATTTTCAAGACTCTAGCTTTAAAAATAATAAATCTCCCATACATTGTTTTAACCCCCATTTCACCCCTTTATGGCTTGAATTTAAAAAAAAACTAAAACAGGTCAATTTTTATTTTTGATAAACAACCATAATCCAAATTTTCAAATCTCTAACATCAAAATTGAAGACTTTCATACTAACGTAAACCCCCCCTTTCACCCCTTTAGGGGGTGAATTTCGCAAAACCCCTTCTTAGTGCGCGCCTACATAGTAAGAACTACCTATGTTTCAAAATTTCATGATTTTAGGTCCAGTAGTTTTGGCTGTGCGTTGATAGATCAGTCCAGTCAGTCAGTCAGTCAGCCAGGCCGAGGCGTTACCTCTTTATTAATAGTACTAGTGGCCCGCCCTCGCTTCGCTTCGGTATTTTAATTTTTTGAACGAAGTAGAATTCACAACAATCAAAGTAATTAGCAAAAAGAAATTTTACTGATACTTATAGGATTGATAATTTTGGTGATCGTAAACCTTAATGAAGGAATCTCAAAAAGATTTGATTTAAAAAATGTTGGAAACTCTATAACTTTACTTTGTCAAATTTAATCAGTTCCCCCGTTCACCCCTATAGGGGGGGACTTTTATAAAATTTCTATGCAAAGCCTAAATACCAATTTTCAAGATTCTAGCTTCAAAAAATGACAATACTTCGTTTCAACCCCCTTTTCCCCCCTTTTTAGGTTGAAGAAAAAAATAACGAATTCACTTTCATTACATTTGTAGGCAAAGCCCAAATACCAAGTTTCAAGAATCTAGCTTTAAAAATGACGAATTTTCCATACAAACGAAAAACGACGTTTTAACCCCCTTTCAACCCCCTTTCACCCCTTTGTAAGCTGAAGAAAAAAAAATGCTGAAATTACTTTCATTTAATTTGTATGGAAAACCCAAATACCAATTTTCAAGACTCTAGCTTTAAAAAAATAAATCTCCCTACATTGTTTTAACCCCCATTTCACCCCTTTATGCTTGAATTTAAAAAAAACTAAAACAGGTCAATTTTTATTTTTGATAAACAACCATAATCCAAATTTTCAAATCTCTAACATCAAAATTGAAAGACTTTCATATCTACCGTAAAACCCCCCTTTCCACCCCTTTAGGGGGTGAATTCGCAAAACCCCTTCTTAGTGCGCGCCTACATAGTAAAAATACCTAGTGTTTCAAATTTCCTGATTTTAGTCCAGTAGTTTTTGGCTGTGCGTTGATAGATCAGTTCAGTCAGTCAGTCAGTCAGTCACAGGCCGAGGCGTTAACCCTCTTATTAATAGTACTAGTGGCCCGCCCTCGCTTCGCTTCGGTATTTTATTTTTTGAACGAAGTAGAATTTCACAACAATAAAGTAATTAGCAAAAAGAAATTTTACTGATACTTATAGGATTGATAATTTTTGGTGATCGTAAACCTTAATGAAGGAATCTCAAAAAGATTTGATTTAAAAAATGTTGGAAACTCTATAACTTTACTTTGTCAAATTTAATCAGTTCCCCCGTTCACCCCTATAGGGGGGGGGACTTTTATAAAATTTCTATGCAAAGCTACCAATTTTCAAGATTCTAGCTTCAAAAAATGACAATACTTCGTTTCAACCCCCTTTTCCCCCCTTTTTAGGTTGAAGAAAAAAATAACGAATTCACTTTCATTACATTTGTAGCAAAGCCCAAATACCAAGTTTCAAGAATCTAGCTTTAAAATTGACAATACGGTTTTATCCCCCTTTCTCCCCTTTTTAGGTTGAAGAAAAAAATGCCGAATTCAATTTCTTTACATTTGCATGCAAAGCCCAAATAGCAATTTTCAAAGCTCTAGCTTTAAAAATGACGAATTTTCCATACGACGTTTTAACCCCCTTTCACCCCTTTGTAAGCTGAAGAAAAAAAAATGCTGAAATTACTTTCATTTAATTTGTATGGAAAACCCAAATACCAATTTTCAAGACTCTAGCTTTAAAAATAATAAATCTCCCATACATTGTTTTAACCCCCATTTCACCCCTTTATGGCTTGAATTAAAAAAAAACTAAAACAGTGTCAATTTTTATTTTTGATAAACAACCATAATCAAATTTTCAAATCTCCTAACATCAAATTGGAAGACTTTCATACTAACGTAAACCCCCCCCGTTCACCCCTTTAGGGGGTGAATTCGCAAAACCCCTTCTTAGTGCGCGCCTACATAGTAAGAACTACCTATGTTTCAAATTTCATGATTTTAGGTCCAGTAGTTTGGCTGTGCGTTGATAGATCAGTCTCACAGTCAGTCGCCAGTCAGTCAGCTCAGAGTCACAGGCGAGGCGTTACCTCTTTATTAATAGTATAGAAGAAGATAGAAGAAGAGAAATAGATAGCTAAAGATAGAAGTAATAAGTAATTATTACGTTACACCAATGGACGGGCGTTGCAATCTGTTGGCTAATGATCCGTGGCCCATGGTCCTGACGGCGGCCCAGTTCGTTCACTCTTGGCGACGGCCCAACCGCCTCGACCCACTTCCACCCCGTACCGACGTTGAGTTTATTGTTTCACTATCTTCGCTATCTTGCGAGTTAGAATAAGACTATCCCGTTGCCAGTGTAAATGGCCTGTTTATGCTACGCTGATATTTACAAAAGCTTTTCCTTTATGTGATAGATGGCACAAGTAGGCGGATCACGTGATGTTTCAAGAATGGGGAAGGCAACTAGACTGTAAAATAAAATTAATAAAACGCTTTCTTTTACCCACTACGCAAAGCAAAAGGAGGGTTATGATTTGACAGGCTAGTAGTGGTAGTATGTATGTTCATCTGTTTCCAGGTAACTTCTAAACTACTTATCAGAATTCGACAAATGACATATCATTATAAGCGTTCGCTGGTTATAGGCTATATGAGGTTTCACAAAATCTAATGTGGCGCCCTCAAGTGGACAAAAGACTGTAAATAATAAACGCTTGTCTATTTAGACAGGATATACTATACCATCTGGATGAATGGCGGTCCGACACCGTGCGTCTTACAAATATCGATCAATACACACACACGCAAACACACACACATGCAGTTATTTTTAATTTTATTTAATTTTATATACTGTTTGTGTGAACATTAAAACATCCCTATAACCACGTGTTCTATCTACCATTCTGAACAACATTTTGATCTATGACTTTTGAAAATTCGCATTTTCATCTCTCCATACAAGGTCGGTCACGTGACTTGGTCATATTGTATGGGGAGTCGAAAAATTTTTGTTCAGAATGGTTGATAGAACACGTGGTTAAAGGGATGTTAATGTTCACAGATACACTCTGTATATCGTGATATTTGCTGTAGACCGTTTACGAAAGTTATGAAGATAAAAATTTAATGTAAGTAGTACAGTAAACCCGTTATTGGCTGTAATGTAAGAAAAATATGTCTAGTTACTATTTATTTATTTATTTATTAGGCTTTTCAACAATAAGTACACCATACAATTTAAAAATACAAATACTGCTTACATTCTAAGTGCCTCATCACTTAAAGAAAAGCACTGCATGCACTAGTGCTATCATACTAAGAGCAGTGGATTTGGTAAGAATAAACAAAATAAAATAAATTTGAAATACAAATACCTACATTTGAGCAACTGCAAACATGCGATCTCCATTAAAATAATAACAAATGCACATGAGCGAATATCCGTGTTCGGAGCGCGCGCGCATACTGGCGTGCCGCACGCGACCGTCGCCGGCTGGTGTCTCTGTGGGTGATGATTGACATTGGCAGACTATTTGTACCATTACGACCCGTTTAGCGCAATGGTTTGGGCGCCGGTTGGGACGTGGGGGTCGCGGGTTCGATTCCCGCACCAACACAGATGTTTGTTGATAAAACAGATATTTGTGTTGGGTCTGGGTGTTTGTAGTACCTACGTTGTTTCTGGTTTCCATAGCACAAGGAAAAACCTTAGTTTGGGGCTAGGACAATGTATGTGATGTTGTCTCAATTTATTTATTACTAGCGGCCGCCCGCGACTTCGTCCGCGTGGAAAAGTAGCTTTTTACCCCCCTTTTAACCCCTTACAACCCCCTTTTCGCAACAAAAAGTAGCCTAGGTCCTTTCTCAGGGTCTAGATCAATCTGTATACCAAATTTCATTTAATCCGTTCAGTAGTTTTGGGTGTGAAAGAGTAACAGACAGACAGACAGACAGACAGAGTTACTTTCGCATTTATAATATTAAGTATGGATGGATAGTATGGATTAGTATGGATGTGCTTAAAAATGAAGGTTCATGGTAGGTATTACTTTTTAAAATAAAGAAATCCTATACAACTTTCAACCCTTATTTCACCCTGGTTGTTTCACTGGTTGAAATTTCAAAAAATAGTAGAACAAATTGTTTAATTATATCTTATCATGTGCTTAAATATGTAGTTTTCATGGTATTACTTTTTAATATAAAGAAATCCTATACAAACTTTCAACCCTTATTTCACCCCCTCACTGGTCGAAATTTCAAAAAACGCTAGAACAAATATTTAATTATATCTTGTTAAGTGCCCAAATATAAAGAATCATGGTTTTATCTTTTAAAATTAAGAAATCCCATACAAACGTTCAACCCTTATTTCACCCCCTCACTGGTAGAAATTTCAAAAACGCTAGAACAAATGTTTAATTATATCTTGTTAAGTGCCCAAATATAAAGTTTCATGGTTTTATCTTTTAAAATTAAGAAATCCCATACAAACTTCAACCCTTATTTCACCCTCTCACTGGTCGAAATTTCAAAAACGCTAGAACAAATGTTTAATTATATCTTGTTAAATGCCCAAATATAAAGTTTCATGGTTTTATCTTTTAAAATTAAGAAATCCCATACAAACTTTCAACCCTTATTTCACCCCCTCACTGGTCGAAATTTCAAAACGCTAGAACAAATGTTTGATTATATCTTGTTAAGTGCCCAAATATAAAGTTTCATGGTTTTATCTTTTAAAATTAAGAAATCCCATACAAACTTTCAACCCTTATTTCACCCCCTCACTGGTCGAAATTTCAAAAAACGCTAGAACAAATGTTTGATTATATCTTGTTAAGTGCCCAAATATAAAGTTTCATGGTTTTATCTTTTAAAATTAGGAAATCCCATACAAACTTTCTACCCTTATTTCACCCTCTTCATCCCTATTTTTAACAATTAAAAGTAGCCTATGTCCTTTCCCTGGGTCTAAAGATTGTCTGTGCCAAATTTCATCAAAATCGGTTGTGAGGTTTAAGCGGGAAAGCGTAGCAGACAGACAGACAGACAGACAGACAGACAGACAGACAGACAGACAGACAGACAGACAGACAGAGTTACTTTCGCATTTATAATATTAGTATGGATTAGTATGGATTTATTATTTATTAAGATAACACGTATTTTGATGGCCTCGATGGCGCAGTGGCTAGGTACTCGCCCGAAGCGCGAAAGGTCCCGGATTCGATTCCCGGTCAAGTCAATTTAGGTTAATTTATCAATAACAGGTTATTTCATTGTTATTCTATTGTTTAAATTTTATCGTGTTTTTGATTATGAATTGATTCGTGTGTAATTTGACTAATTGTTCTGTACCATTATATTTTGTGGTGTAAATAATAAGTCCCATAAAAAAACAATACTTGTCGAAAGACCAGTCTCGTTACACAGTTGTTCTACCGTAAAAAGTTCTGAGATCCATGTAATACCAAGTCGGTTATTAATTTATTCAGTACGTCAATTACGTTTTAAATAAATGTGTTGTGGTGTCCAAAATAATAAATGTATTTTCTTTCTTTCTTTCATTCTAAGTAATCCAGTGAGTGAGTGTGTTTGAGCCCTTGGTTGGTTCAAACACTGACTTGATGTATCTTGGATGATCTTGATAATTGACAACACTCGAAGACTTGAAATAACTTGATTTATTGATAACTTGTAAATGTGTGCACAATAATAAAGGCTGCTATGAACTAACTTGATGTAACAATATAAATAACGATGACTCGTATTAGTCATACGCTTAAATTCTGCTAGATTGCAGTAAACTGTACTTTGTACAGAGTGAGTAACCATCTATGTATGTATGGAATGCAATAAAAATTGAATTGAATTGAGCTATGTCGACGATTTTGGTTCATCGCTGAATTACCTTACTTTGTTTCGTTAAGTCTCGAATATTCTATTTCAGCGTCGACCCTGCAATTAATATCGAATGTTGGCTGTTGAAATATTGATACAAACGTGGCCATTGGATCTGACATACACGACTATTGATTTGTGATGGTGAACAGCTGTGTGGGTCTCTCAGCTACTTTTATATTTAACAGTGGGAGAGTCACGCTTCGGCATGAATGGGTCGACCGGAGTAATACCACATCCTCGCAGAAAACCGGCATGAAGCAGTGCATGCGCTGTGTTTCGCTGCGTGAGTGAGAGTACTGGAAGGCCCAATTGGGGAGAAAAAGGGTTAAAAGTTGGCAGCGCACTTGTAATGTGATTACTGGTGTTGCAGGTGTCTATGGGCGGCTGCCATTGCTTACCATCATGGTGATCCGTCTGCTAGTTTTGCCACCTATCACAAAGTTAGCTGATCATTATGTGACCCTGTGTGTTTAATAATAAACTAGTGGCCCGCCCTCACTTCGCTTCGGGACCGTAATTCAGAAATGAACCAATAGATGGCGCTGTGCTAAATTACATCGCGCAAGCGTTTCGTGTTTTGTTTTCGGTTTACCTATAAGCCGTTGTCGTTGTCTATAGAAGTTATCTCTTTATAAATAGTATAGATTTAATTAACCAATTAATTATCGTCACCTGGTACTCATAGTACAGGGGTTGCCCTAGTTTGAGACCAGGTTGATTGGTGTGATTGTCTGGCGCATTTATTTATTAGACTAGTGGCCCGCCCTCACTTCGTTTCGGGAGAGAGGTTCCATTATCTGCCTAGATGGCGCTGAGTGTAGATTACATCGCGCTAGTTTTTCACCTTTTCGGTTTGTATAATTAAGGTCTGTTGATGTCGATGTCGATTTATCCCTTTATAAATAGGACTAGTGGCCCGCCCTCACTTCGCTTCGAGACTGTAATTGAGAAATGAACCGATAGATGGCGCTGTGTCCAATTACATCGCGCAAGCGTTTCGTGTTTTCGGTTTACCTATATGGCTTGTCGTTGTCCATAGAAGT
Organism: Cnaphalocrocis medinalis; assembly: GCA_014851415.1. Lineage (NCBI taxonomy): Eukaryota > Metazoa > Arthropoda > Insecta > Lepidoptera > Crambidae > Cnaphalocrocis > Cnaphalocrocis medinalis. Next base: position 6,667,990 of record CM026301.1, on the reverse strand, counting down.
TATCTCTTTATAAATAGAATAGAATAGAATAGAATAATAATTTATTTGGTAACCACATCACCACACAATAGTATAGATTTATGGTGTCTGTGTCATGTAGTGACACTCTGAACAGCTCTTTTGGCAACTCAAGTGATCACTCCTTGTTACGACGCACTAAAGCCTACCAACTCCTAACTTTGATCAATCTACAAGCGAATTCACGAGAATCAACCCCTTAAACTACAATCAGAACTACAATAAGTTTTCATGTCACCATTTGGTACCAACCCAATTTGGGAAAACGAACTATATTTCCATGAAGCTATTACTCAAATTGCCTTGTACCTTCGTAGACCTTCCAATCACAAATTTAGACATGCTTTTTTGCGAAGTCAAACCTTATTTGGAAACGTTTACAGTTGATAATGCCTTGTATTTGTAATAACAAGGCATGCTACATCCGAAAGGCCATTTTTCAAATTGGCTCTATACTTAAATTAGAACTAGAAAAGCCACAAATCCATTCTAACGGTAGTTGGGATTTCGACTTAAATGGTTTAAGGTTAGGGTGGGAAGTCGCGTGGAAAGTAGTTCCATGGTGAATGATGGTGTTTTTCCGTGGAGTGGCGACGTTACGAGGTGGCACGCCCTGAGGGCATGAACTGGAGGGCGAGTCAGCTGTTAACAAAACACGTGGGGTTAGTATCTAGTGGGTGGTAGTCGTAACAGGATAATAGGACAGCCTTTTAACTATGTTTGGATACTACTCGGAAAGATAGATAGATAGGTACACAGTCGATTCAAATGATGGTTATGATTGTTGGCTGACCTATGTATCCCTGGAAAAACACCAGACATAGATCAGCTTAAAATTATTAGCTCAATCATAGAATACCAGCGTCATTGCCTGCTGCCACTCAGCGTTGTCATATGCAGTGACAACGCTGAGTGGCAACCATTTTGATAGCATAAGCTTTGTATAATATTAGTTTTAAGTTTCTGTTATAATTTGCTTCAAATCAATATATTCTAGTCTATTTTGTACCAAATTGTAAGTATATCCTATACTGAATAGAATATTGAATTAAATAATATCTAACGGTGCCATGGATGGTAAATATTACCCAACAACTTTCGTTTTTCGGCCACAGACCGGTTGTTCACTGCCATAATCCACCTACGCTCAATGACAATAACATACTTTTACTTTTTGGTTAGCGTCATAATAGGATGAACATGAGGACTGTGTGAAAATATTTGCTCAGTCATAATCTTTTTTTTATTGCTGAAGTAGGCAGACGAGCCGGCCCATCTGATGGTAAATGGTAACCGCCGCTCATAGACAACAACAATGCCGAGGCGCAGTCATGCCGCTGCCTACCGTGAAAGTCTCCGACGGCGTGGCCACGTGGAAAGTGTGGGGAGGGTCGAAGTATCAGAAAAGCCTATTTGGGTCAGTCAACATCTCAACGCCCAGTCGGTTCGTTAAGTGAGACCTCTCTCACTTAACGAACCGACTGACCCTGAAGGCCTAATTCGAGGGAGAAAGGGAGCTTAAGGTTGGCTTCGCTTGTGACTCCACTAATGTTGCGGGCGGCATCAATCACTTGCCATGATCATTAGAGGCAAGAAACGTCTGAAGATCTTTACAAGATTTCAAAACTGTAACCATAGACAGACCGTGGGAAGCTATGCTTCGGCTTGAGTGGGCCGGCTTGATCGGAGTGTGGACCACGCTCTTACAGAACACCAGTGTGTTTCGTCGAGTGAGTGAAGGTAAAGGGAGTTAAAGTTTGGCAGCGCACTTGTGACTCCACTGATGTTGCGCATGTCGATGGTTGGCGGCAATCGCTCACCAGCATGCGATCCGTCTGCTCGTCTGCCACTTAAAATCTCAAAAAAAAACTTCTAATAGCAGCTTTATTGACTGTTCAAAGCGCCCTCCGAACATTCATCATAAAGACAAGAAACAGATGATTCTTCTTCTCTTTCCTCTTCGTTGATTTCCCAAACTTTGAACCATTTACACAAAGTCATAAATCTTTGTCGAAATCGGAATTTATGCAACTCACGAATACATTTCAAGGTCGACCCGGCGTAAGTAATGCCTTTGATGTTTCAAATCAAGCGTCCACTTTATTTGTTTTAAAGTCAGCTATGGAATAAGTTTAACATATCTAAAACAAGACATCAAAACCAAGACCTTTGATCAGTGGTTCTGCCTGTAATGACCTACGGTGCCAAGACGTGGACCCTTACAGTACAGCTAGCCCACCAGTTTAACGTCACTCAGCGTGCTATGGAGTGAACTATGCTCGGGGTGTCGTTAGAACAAGATTACAGTCGACATTCGTTATCTTGTTCTCCTATTGGTCTATCCGTTCCGTGAAGTCGACTCGACATAGAAGGCGAAAGCCGAGAATTAGCCTCCAGGGAGAAAATTCTCGTGCACTCGACATTGATGTCGAATTTAGAGATTACATACATTCATATCCATCCAATCAGAAGTTGCAGCGACCAATGATTGTTAAACATAATATTCCAATGAGGTAATAGACTCATTTTACAGTAGCCTTAGATAAACACGAATGTTTCATCTACATTGCTCGCTTTGTACGTCCATGTAATCAAAAGTTGCAGGCCTAGCGGCCAATGGTTATTACTCGTATTAAACATATTCTGATGAGCCTATTACGCATTAAAACTAGCCCTAGATAAAACCCGAATGTATGATCTACATTGCTCGCTTTACACTTCTATCGAATCAAAAGTTGTGGGCCTGCTGACCAATGGTTGCTACACATATTCCGATAGCTTCCTCTCGTGTGAGGCAGGTCACTGACTGGTTGAAAGTGAAACCGCCGCAGCCGTGGCCTTAGTCGTCTTAGTATTCGCGTAGCTTCCGAGTTAGGTTTTATTTTTAAACTCGAGGGCTTGGTCGGCGTTGATGTTTATCTTTGGTTTGATTAATCGGTTTATTGTTAAGATTTTTTAATTTTACATGTTAGTTGTCAAAGAGATGGAGTTTTTTTTTAATTACAATTTGAGTTTTTCCAACCTGATTGGGCAGTTATAAAAACTGAAAATGTTTGTGTTAATAATTTTTAATTTAATTATACTTAAGAAGTTATTTCTTTGAATTCTTATGTAAGGAACGCGGTCTCCCTAACTGGGCCATAGTTTCCGAAACTAATAAGTACAGTTGTTATACTTAGTTTGCTAACTAATATTTGTAAAATTGTTTTTTGTTCCAGTAAATACATTTTTATTTCATTTCAATTTGTGTTTCTTTAATTGCTGTCCCCTTACTTTTGCAAACGCCAATTTGTTTCGTAAACAAACATTATAACAATTCTACACGCCCACAAAGCAAAAACAACTTCCTAAGAGCGACAGAAACGTGCCCACATTACGTGATCCGATACAATTATAGACACACACGCAAATATGGACCTTATTACAACGTAGTGAGGTGCATGCGTACGCGCAGGCGTGCCGCGAATATGGTATAGCAGTGATCTGATCGGTTATTGGCGTGACCTTGCGCCGCGTAATAATTCATCAGAAGGATCGCTGCCTACATTACCTACAACGATATAAGCTGCGCACAAATTAATAATAATAAATTGTTAAAAATAATGAATTCTCACAACATCTCCTTTGTTGTACAGACAGCCACACATCAGGTTACCACAATCTGTCAAATTTCTCCAATTGATATTCAACCTAATTTCTTTGACAGTAAGATGAGAGTTGATTGAAGACATTTGACAGTTTTGTACACTTTGATGTATGGCTGTACGTACAGTACTCCTGTAATAACTAGTTTTAAGTATTATTATACCTCTGTTTTGTGTGCTATAAAAAGTATATTCATTCATTAATTCATCTCATATACTTATTCACCTTACTCCTTATTAGAGCTTAAGCACTTGTGTTACTGATATCAGACAACAGAGGAAACACAAATATCATATTTATACATATTATATTGTTATAAATAAGTATCTATGTTATTTTTTCAGTGTCTGGGAACACCTAGACACTGAACAAACATGTTCATAACCCGTATGTTTCTCCAGATTGGGGACTGAACCCACGGTCTTTGGCGTATGAGAAAGGTTACTTACCAAATGCGCCAATCAATACATAACTAAATATGTATCCATTTGGATTGAATTATTGGTTAAATTTAACAGTTATTAAGGTTGTAGCACAGTGTTCCAAAGAGTTTGTTTGTTTGTTCGCAGGGGCGCAGAGCTGGGGGATGTCAGTCTCCTGCGTCGGATGCCCAACGTTGAGGTCTTGGCTCTCAGGTAAACTCCTTAGTCATTTAATTTTCTTAATTTTAGGGAAAAAAACAGAAAATACTTAAGGGAACAATAACCCCCCATTACTTGGATCATAATCATTTATTAGCGGCTGACCGGGACTTTGTTGTTTGTACTGACTTTGCGTGAAGTTAGTTATTTGCAAACAATATAGTTACTTACCTATTTTTATAAATTGTAGCTTAGGTATTGTATTTTTAGTTTCACCAAAACCCCATTCGGATTTTTGCGTGAAAGAGCGAGCAAACATCCATCCATCCATACTTACAAAGTTTCACGTTTATAATATTAGTGGGATGTCAAACTTACACATTCTAGGCCAGAGTTCACCAAATGATGGACCGCGGTCCACGTCTGGACCGCGAGATCACAGCTACAGCACAAAATAATTACACACAGAAGGTAGACTCAGCCTGATTTTGAATTTAGAAGAGTTCGTTGACATATGCTAGGGTTGTTGCCCGGCATGAGTACATAAGCGCGCGGCCTCTACCACCGACCTCGACAGTTCGACAATCTTATGTCATACGCGAGGATTAATGTGGTCGAAAAGGCATATTTCCCCGTTTCTCTTAGTGGGCAGTCAACTTTCTGCGCGTAATTATTTTGTGGCTACAGGGTGTAACTGTAGACATTTCATCCCCTTTAAACACGACTTCATCCGACCATTTTGAATAACATAATTTGTTCTATGACTTTTGGGAATTCTCGTGAAAAAACTTCAACTTTTCATACACAAAGAAGGTCACGTAACTTGGAAGCGACGAATTGCCAAAAGTCATAGAACAAATGTTTTTCATAATTTCATAATACGAGTAGTTGGTAGAAGCCGTGTTTAAAGGGATGTAAATGTTCTCAGATACACCTTGTATTGAGGCCAAAACTAACCTGAATTATCTAATCGTTTTAATTCGACTATCATGTCTGCCCTACTTCTATTATTTCTAACAACAATGGATATAATACTAAAAGGATGGTTACCACTAGGGGATGTCCTTATTTTGAACAATTACTTACCCGTCGTGGTCCTACGTGAGTGAAAATGTAACCACGCGACGCGACGCGAAAAAATCGTAGTCCCGAACCGTTATCCTACATACCTACATCCTTTATAATGCGTTATGAAAGTCTTGAAACAGATTTACGGGGAACTAACGGACTTCCCGTGCTTTAACAATTAATAGGGCTACCATACCCCATGATGTGAGCGGCGGCAGTGGCGCTATCAATTAATTTCATGACTTTACTGTCACATTATAGCAGGGTTTCTTAAAGTGGGGTCCACGGACCCCTTAGGGGTCCGTAGCATGTGTATCAGGGGTCCGCAGTAAGACAGTTTGTATATATTTGTAAGGGAATTGAGTGGTGTACGGCGCGGGTGCGAGCCCGGACTGCGCGTGATTCTGGTGTCAATAATGACAAAAAGCCGCAATCGTTCAACGTTCTCATTTTGGCCAAATAACAACACCCTTCTCAATAACGTGGTAATTAGTGTAATTAAAATTGAAATAAAAATATTTTTAAATAGGTCCGATTTTTTTTAGCAATTTTTTTTAGGTCCGGGCCGGTGTCCGTAGAATTTTTTGAATTTCGAAAGTGGTCCGTGACTGCAAAAAGTTTAAGAAACCCTGCATTATAGGGACACACACAGCTCGTAAGTATCGGCTCGGTTAACGACGCGTCGCTTACGTAGGACAACAGAGTCATGTGAGCTTTCTGTTTGTTTGCCCAAATAGGTCAGAGATGATGTGTTAATCAATAGCTATGACCCGATTACAAATGTATTATCTGGGGTAGTTAAGTTGAGGAAAAGTTTTTCGGTAGCTTTTTGTACGAGACTAATTTGTTGTAGGTGGGTAGGAATGCCCTTCCAGCTCAAGTGTTTCCTCCTTCTTACAATCATGGCATTTTTAGGCGGGGCGTGAAACGGCATCTCAGCAGGCCTTCAGGGTGAGAGTGACAGACTCAATGGACACTTTGTCTGTTCTTTTATGCATGTCAATCTTATATTTGGATGTCACGGCCACTTACCATCAGGCGGAGTGGGGTCATCTTGATTGTCCTCAAAATAAAAAAAAGGTAAATGCAATTTTAACGTGGGAGAACTCACGCACGGGCAGTTCCACATCAATCGAACTCTTTCCTAATGTCAAGCCTTTTGTGTGCAAACGCACGCAAGCGAAAACCTTCTGCAGAGTTGACCATCTCTTGATAGTATTACTGGTCCTATCTCATTCCTGTACCAGTCATTCAGCATCTATATCTAATAGTACTAGCTGTTACCCGCAAATTCGTCCGCGTGGAATAGTAACTTTTTACTCCACCTTTTAACCCCTTACAACCCCCTATTCGCAATAAAAAGTATCCTATGTTCTTTCTCAGGGTCTAGGACCATCTGTATACCAAATTTCATTCAAATCCGTTCAGTTGATTTCGCATGAAAGAGTAACAGACAGACAGAGTTACTTTCGCATTTACAATATTAGTTAGGAAGTTAGGATAAAAAAAACTCCGTTTATACAATGTCGAGCTATTGACTACGAACAGTGTAGGTGTGTGTAGGAAACGACAAGTGACAATTAGAGCGAGCGCGCGCGCACGCACCGGCGCCGCGACACGGTGCGTGCGCGCGCGTGGTACAGATGAACATTCTGCGTTTACTGAACAGATGGGGTAGGACGAACTTAAAAAAAAAATGGTACATTTCGTAATATGTACCATTAATAAAGGGATACTTTATATAAGCCCACTAAAAGGCTTATGCTATCCGAAAATCAGCAAACAGCGCCATCTATTGGCAACTGCTGGATGGATTCTTGTTGACGTCCCTACTAATTTAACTTAACTTAGTACTTATATCGATAGAAATGAAAAAACCACTTAGGGGGAGAGGGGTCAAAGGTCGGCAGCGCACTTGTAGGAGTCTACTGGTGTTGCAGGTGTCTATCGCTTATCATCAGGTGATCCGTCTGCTTGTCTGCAACCTATCACAAAAAAGACTTAGGTAGGTAGTTAAAGAATTTGTAAAAACCTACCTTGTAAAAAATCTGATTTGCTACTTTCTGCCTTCGCCCATGAATCTGTGAGTTTTAGTCGGTTCGAGACCAATACACTAATCTGAGTCGCCCCTAGCTCCCTTGCTTGTACCGCAGAGCGTTGTTTGTCCCGTGCCTTCTGTCTATTGTCTATTCATGGTTGCAATTATAACTACATGTATCGGTGGCGGCAACGCAATCCGATTTGTATTGACGTGAAACTTCACGAATTAAGTGGCCAGTTGATCGCACTTCAAAGGGAAGGACGACAGTAGGTACATCTGATTCTACAAGCTTTAAAAAAAAAATATACCTATATATATATATATATATATATATATATATATATATATATATATATATATATATTTAATTAGACTATAGGCCAACGCTTGACCACAATCGCACCTGATGGAAAGTCCAATATTCTGCTACTCAAAACCTTTTATATGATACCCATATTGTGGGGGTTATATACATATACAATCCATAGCTTTGTGACGGCGGCCATCTTGGATCGATTTGTATCCAATATAGCTAATAGACTACTGGCCCGTGTTAATAAAATTATGGGTCATTTGAACCAACAGATGACCTATGTAGAACGATATAAGAGCATAAAATAATAAGATTCAGCATTATGCCGTCACTTGTAAGCTGTCCAACTGAGGACCACAGAAAGAGAGGGGGTTGCAACCCTTGGTATTTTCCCCTTGTCGCATGATTTTTGTACGGCGTTGCGGAATAATGTATTAGAAGCAATACTGAAATAGCATGAAACTGATGTACAAAATTAAATGATCAAATTCACCCTGGAAATTGTCGGAAAATCAAAAAAAAAACCGACTTTTTGGCGCACAATTTTTGTACGGCATCAGTTTCATGCTATTTCAGTACTGCTTCTAATACATTATTCCGCAACGCCGTACAAAAATCATGCGACAAGGGGAAAAAACCAAGGGTTGCAACCCCTCTCTTTCTGTGGTCCTCAGTTGGACAGCTTACAAGTGACGGCATAATGCTGAATCTTATTATTTTATGCTCTTATATCGTTCTACATAGGTCATCTGGTGGTTCAAATGACCCATAATTTTTTTAACACGGGCCAGTAGTCTATAAGAACATTCCCCGTTTGCATAATCATCTTTCAAACAAAAAAAAAAACAAAATGGGTTCATTTGTTTGGGAGCTACGATGCTATACCTATAGACAGACATACACACCACTCACTCTCATCATTCCTTACATTCGTTCTTTCTAGCATTGGACCACAAACTCCCACATAATATGTCTTTGACTATAAAAGTGTTGTGATCAGAAATTAAACCTCTCAACTGTAAAGTTAAATATCAAACGAGCTAACCTTTAACTCTTGTTGCAAAACAAAAGGTTGAAGAAAACCCCCGACCACAGATTATATCCCCGACTGCAGCCAGACGGGTAACGAACCCGCTCTGCCGTGTTACGCACAACTCTGCTATCTCAAAAAACATAGTTTTGAGAAAAATGGCTTTGAAGTTTTAAACAAACATTTACTTGTAGCGTATTAAGGAAACATGCTATATAATTGAAACTGACAGATTAGGTGTGTAAATGCTTCTAGAACATATTGACATATAATTTTTTTTATATCTATAAAACTTAATTTTTAAATTGAGATAAACGAGTTTCGCATAACCAGAACTTCATACAAATGTGGTTACGCGTCGTGTGATAACTTAAGTTAGAAGAGTTGGGTGCAACCAAAACACACGATGCAGGGAAAGCCTATCTATGTTATCTACTTAGTTGTATTAGATGCGTTTGACTAAAAGGCCCTGTTTTCTGACTAGTGGTTAACCAATTGTCAAAAAACCTTAACAAATTGTTAAATATCGCTGAATTGTATTTTTTGACCAATAGTTAGCTGAACTAATAAAGCGATTGCTAATCAACGAAAGAGGCCCTGGCGAACCACCCGCACTGGTCCAGCGTGGTGGGTTATGGTATAATCCTCCTAATGAAGAAGACAATATTGCCTCGGCCCCCAGTTCCCGGCAGCCCTGCTATTCTGGTTTTGTTAACGACAGGCAGACAGGCAGGGGGTGCTAAGAATCTCCGGGATAAGGAAGGCCGCCATACCACACTGACCGAAGAACTCGACCAAGTGGTGAAAATCCTTTGGGACGAAGGTGCAAAATAAGTCCATCTCCAAGCTGTTAAGACGTGACCTCCGAAGCTTCAATGCACTCTCAAAACAGAGAGCAATTGAGCAGAACCAGGGGCCCAAAGTCTTCGTACAACAGCTTGGAAGAAGCCACCTGTCGAAGTTGACCATAACAAATGGAGAAGTCACCACGTCAAAGCCAGAGATTCTTTCGGAAGTTTACACCTTCTATAGCCAGTTATAAAGTCAAAGCCCCCGGGGCTTTGACTTTATAACTGGCGAGAAGGCGGAGTCACAACCAAGCTTCTGAAAGCCGGTGCTTGAGGAACTTTTCTCCGGAAGAACTCTTAGGACGTGGCAGCGGAGCTTGGTCGTATTGTTCTTCAAGAAAGGCGATAAACCTCACTGAAGAACTATCGACCAATTTCACTCTTATGTCACGTCTATAAGTTGTTCTCAAGAGTCATTTCGAATCACCTTACACGAAGACTTGACGAAGCTTAACCTGCAGAGCAGACCGGGTTCCGACGGAGTTATAGCATCATATACCATATTCACACAGTGAGACAGGTTATACAGATGACCAAAGAATATAACCAGCCCCTGTGCATGGCGTTTGTGGACTAAGAAAAAGCTTTGACTCCGTCGAGAACTTCTCGAGGCCTTACAGAGGTGCAAAGTCGATGGGCGATATATCGAGGTGTTAAGGTGTCTGTATGACGCCGCTAATATGTCCTTAGTAATCCAAAATGGCCAAACCGAGCCTGTCCTGCTGCGACGTGGTGTGAGACAAGGAGATGTTATATCTCCGAAACTCTTCTCCGCTGCGCTGCAGGACATGTTCGAAACGCTTAACTGGAAAGAGCGCGAAATCAATATTAATGGCGATGTCACACCTGCGATTCGCAGTCCACATCGTCATCTTGGCAGAAACCTTACATGACCTACAGGAGATGGTGAGCAGCCTGGCTGAATCTTCCAAACACATCGGTCTTCGGATGAACTTGGATAAAACCAAGGTCATGTTCAACGAGCTCGTTGATCCGGGACTGGTCACAGTTAATGGAGTACCTCTCGAAGTTGTCAAGGCATATGTCTGTCTTCGAGAGAGAAGCTAATAGAAGAATTCACCTAGGCTGGGCAGCATTTGGTAGGCTTCGTCAAGTCTTCTCATCGCCCATCCCTTAAAGTCTTAAGTCGAAAGTCTTCAACTAGTGCGTCCTCCCGGTCATGACTTTCGATGCCGAGACGTGGACACTCACGGTTGGAGTAGTCCACTTGTTTAAAGTCGCTCAAAGAGCTATGAAAAGGGCTATTCTCAGAGTATCTCTGAAGGACCGCATCAGAAATGATGTAATCCGACAGAAAACCAGAGTCCAGAGTCACAAACATAGCCCACCGAATTAGCAAACTGAAGTGGCAATAGGCTGGTCACATTAGCCGCAGAATTGACAACCATTGGAGCCGTAAAGTCCTTGAGTGGAGATCGCGACTCGGTGAGCCAAGTGTTGGACGCCATGCGACAAAATGGGATGATGACATTGGAAGGCTGGCTGGTGTGGGCTGGATGAGAATGGCCGAAAATCTGGAGCAATGACGTGTATTAGGTGAGACCTATGTCCAGCAGTAGACGAGTGTGGGTTGCTGATGATGAATGACATGTATTGTAAAGAAATAAATGGCCGCAAGGTGCACGCCGCCCACTGTTCCGCGCGCATCGAGTGACCACGCGTAACTATTTCAACTTCAAGTTAACAGATTTAGATTTAGTAGCAGAATTTATTGGTATATGATGCCTATCTCTGTTAACTTAAAATTGAATGAGTTAGGCATGGCTGCAACGATAAAAAATTAAGTTAAACGAATTTGTCATATGAGTTTCTGGCTCATTGATACATTTTTTTTTTAAACTGTCTTTAGTGCCATATAGATCACACTTTTTAAGAGTATTTCGCACTGGTTACGCGTAACTCGTATAATTTAAAATAGCATACTTGTGCGTAACAGGGCAGCGCTGCCTAGACCCCAGGCCATTAGGGATGCTCCACGTTTATCGGGCAGTTTAATCTTACTCCTCTGAGATCTTAAACAAAAAGATCAAATAGACAGGCCAAGCGCGTATCACCGTAGGTAAGGGACAGATAGCTACCCATCAAAAACAATTCTTGTAAAAAAAAACAAGTCTCGTAACTACCGTAAAAAGTGGTGAGATCCATGTTTTGCCAAGTCGATTATTCATTTATTGACTTGGCAATCACATCCGAATCAATTTAATGCGTTACTTGTGATATATATTGTGTAATTGCCATATATATCATGAATAACCGACTTGGCAAAACATGGATCTCACCACTTTTCATGGTAGTTGCGAGACTTGGTTTTTTGACAAGTATTGTTTTTGATGGGATGTAGTTGTTCCGTTTACACGAGTATTATTATTGGCGTGTCCGGTCTATTTGATCCTTTGTCTAAGTCTGAGATGTATTTCACTATAATGAACTTCAGTAAAGGCTTTGGCCCTTGATGATATCTTTAGACAATATATACCTACGTCTACTACATTTGGCAACAATTGCCATACGTCTTTAGAATATGAGTGTGATTGTCGAATCCCACTTCATTATAAAGGGGTTATTTTTAATAATTAGAGGTGGCAGACTAGGAGACGTATCACCTTTCTGCGATTACCGCCGCCCATAGACACTGCAACACCAATAGTAGTATCCCTCCCTCTCTGATAACGCAGATGTTCATAGAATCCTCTCGCTCGTTTGTTGGCTTTATTTTATTTACTAGCTGTTACCCGCGACTTCGTCCGCACCCCCCCTTTTAACTCCCCTTTCCCAATAAAAAGTAGCTTATGTTCTTTCTCAGGGTCTAGACCATCTGTATACCAAATTTCATTTAAATCCATTCAGTAGTTTTGGCGTGAAAGAGTAACAGACGGACAGACAGAGTTACTTTCACATTTATAATATTAGTAAGGAAGGATTAACCCCCGATACTAAAACGACGGGGAGTTATAAGTTTGACGTGTCTGTGTGTCCACGGATGAACTTCTTCTGTCGGAATGAGGCCTAACTTCGTCAGTGGCTGAGCTCAGCCGAGCGAACTTGGCTGTTACGTCACGCAGGCTTTCGTTTGAGGCCCGGCCTCGCGACACGCGTCGGTGGACTTCGTCCCACCACGGTTCCACCTGCCCCCACCTGGATAGATAGATAGATATTCTTTATTGCACAAAAACTCAATAACATAACGGCTACGGCGGCCGATCTAAACGATACTGAGAATTTCTCAACAGAAAAAGTCAGGTACAAATTATCCCGACCCTTAGGTCGAACCCGGGAACATAAGCAAGACTGTTGCTTAAAAGTCCAAGACTCTACTGGTGTTGCAGGTGTCTTTTTTTATGTGATAGGTAGCAGACGAGCAGGCGGATCACCTGATGGCAAGCAATTGCCGCCGCCCATGGACACATGCAACACCAGTGGAGTTACAAGTGCGCTGCCAACCTTTTATCCCCTTCCCCCCGGGTGGGCCTCCGGTACCCTCACTCACTCGGCGAAACACAGCACAGGGGCTGCTTCATGCCGGTTTTTTTTTTTTTTTTTTTTTTTTTTTTTATGTGATAGGTAGCAGGCGAGCAGGCGGATCACCTGATGGTAAGCAATTACCGCCGCCCATGGACACTTGCAACACCAGTGGAGTCACAAGTGCGCTGCCAACCTTTTATCCCCTTCCCCCCCGAGTGGGCCTCCGGTACCCTCACTCACTCAGCGAAACACAGCACAGGGGCTGCTTCACGCCGGTTTTCTGTGAGGCAGTGGTATCACTCCGGTCGAGCCGGCCCATTCATGCCGAAGCGTGGCTCTCCCACAGTTAACCTATTAGTGTCTATGGGCGGCGGCCATCGCTTACCATCACGTGATCCGTCTGCTCGTCTGCCACCTATCACATAAAAAAAATACTCTTACTACTCGGCGGCATTGTATTTGATGGACAATGACATTTGAGACTAAGGTTCATCACAGTTGAAACATTGTCCATGGACGTCATGATGTGCCGTGACACTGACACAAGACAGGAGTTCAATGCTACCATTATCCAATTGCGCGGAGCAACGCGAAACTGAGCTGTATTACCGAAGGCTTAAGAGCCACGTGGCCTTCCGGGAAAAGCTGATGGCGGTACATTGTCTCCGAAAACAATCGCCGTGTCTTAACACTGTGTGTGTGAGGGGGTCCGATAGATCCCATAGAAATTGATTTTATTTCAATCGCGTGTGATAAATCCAGTCGGCAGATGACTGGCAGGAGGTGGCACAGGATCGACCAAGATTGAGGCTCTTATTATCGGAGGCCAAGACTCACTATGGGTTGGTGCGCCAACCTAGTTAGTTAGTTAGTGAAAAATCCGCTAGATGGCGTACTTTAGAACTGGGGTGATTGTGTATTTTGATGACGTCGAAGTTGGACCTCGGATTCTTCACACGCCAACTTTTAAACCCCTCTCCTCCAATCGGGCCACGGTAGAAAACTTCATTAACCTATTCATACATACTTCATAAATCTATTGGTGGCGATCCTGTTGCCCCGATGATGGTTTAAAGGTGTAAGGACCGGACCATGCTCTCGGGGTTCGATTCCCGGGTCGAGCAAAAGTATCTTTCGAATTTTTCGAACATAGCTTGGGTTTGTGATCACCAATCTGCATTAGGCAAGCATGATGATTAAGCCTAATCCCATCATAGTAGCGATGACTTGATTTCTATGACGCTTGACAGATGAGACCTTTGCCCTGCAGTAGGACAGTATACGCTGATACCTACTGTACTTTTCTTTATAATTATCTATTTGGCTGCGCGTTCAAATATCTAAATCACAGGTCTAAAAGAACCCCATTGAACTGCCGAAGATGAAGATCCCACCGAAGGGTTAACTCATACTTCCTCGCTAGCAAGTGGCAAGGCCGGCCAATCAGAGCGTGGCGCCGCGCGCGTTGCCCAATAGCCGGCCGGCGCGTGTGCATTGCCCAATGGCGTGCGTTTGACCGTTGGTTAGATGGAAGTTTCAATTGAAGGAGCGTAATTGCAAAAAATGTTTTTGCCGGTCATACATTAGGCAATTTTTTATAACTTTAGTCAGGCCTGTCCCACTCCGTGTGTAGGTATCGAACTTGCAAGTACATGCGGCGTCCCCTCCGGAGGGGCAAATTAGTAGAAAATCACGATTGAGCGGCGACGCACGCGCGACAGTTGCTTGCGATAGAAAGAGAACGCTCCACGCGCGACAGTTGCTTGCGATAGAAAGAGAACGCTCTTCTAGGTATGAATAATGGTAGGCATTGATCGCTGGGCGGTCGGAATTTCAACGTTAGATTATAGTAGTCTGAGTCTTTATTTCCATAAACGGTTTTTAGAAGTGGGTCTTCTGTACCTTGTACTATTAAGTATTCTGTGCTTCAGTTCATAGATTTATATTGGGTAAAGTAATTTGATATGTAAGTATAAGTTGTCTTAGGAACCTCATGAAATTTAAGGGAATCTATTTCCCTTTCCGGGGTAGATATCGGGTCAAGTCCTCTAGCTTGGGTACGAGCTACTAAGTCATCGGCTCCTCTGCAGCCCAGAAAAAAGTTTTATTTACGTGTTAGGTGGCAGACGAGAAGATGGATCACCTGATGAATGGTATGCCATTGTCCACCCATCAAGTACAATAGGGGTACTTGACTATTTTTTTTATGTGTTTAATCAAAAGACCCCTCTATTAAAGAAACATTGTTGAAAGAATTATTTGATTCTGATTTGAATTACCTGAGATATCACAACTTTGGTTACCATTGGTTATAATACGCTGGAACTCCGTAATAGTTCCTCAAAAATGATACCAAACACGGCATATTATCATAACTTTATTTTTTTACTCTGTATGTTTTGTCAGCTAGAGGGCGCCACATTCGATTTTGTGAAACTTGATATAGCCTATTACCAGCGGACAGTTAAGACGCTTATAATGATATTGTCGAATTCTGATTAGTAGTTTAGAAGTTACGTGGAAACAGATGAGCATACATACATACATACATACATAGTCTGTCAAAATCATAACCCTCCTTTTGCTTTGCCGTAGTCGGGTAAAAATAAATCGCACGACTTTATTGACTGAGTATAGTGATATTGAAAGTCGCATAAACTTGTGTTTCAGTATAAACAAGATCCGCACGCTTGGCGACTTCGCCGGCTGCCGGCGCCTGCGCGAGCTGTACGTGCGCAAGAACGAGATCCGCGACCTGCACGAGATCCGCCACCTGCGCCGCCTGCCCGACCTCACCAGCCTGTGGCTGGACGAGAACCCCTGCACGCAGCATCCGCAGTGAGTACCCTCATCACCATTAACGAGTACCCTCACCATCATTAACGAGTACCCTCACCATCATTAATAAGTATCCTCATCATCTTTAACGAGTACCCTCACCATCATTAATGAGTACCCTCACCATCATTAATGAGTATCCTCATCATCATTAATGAGTATCCTCATCACCATTAATGAGTACCCTCATCATCATTAATGAGTACCCTCACCATCATTAACGAGTACCCTCATCATCATTAATGAGTGTTCTCGTCATCATCCTTAATAGCATTTTTAACCCCCGACGCAAAAACGACGGGGTGTTATAAGTTTAACGTATCTGTGCGTGTGTTTATCTGTCTATGGCATCGTAGCTCCTGAACAAATGAACCGATTTGGATTTTGTTTTTTTTTTTGTTTGAAGATAAATAAAGGGGGAGTGTTGAAACTGTTCTTAGTTATATTCGATACAAATCGATCCAAGATGGCCGCCGTCAGAAAATGAGTTTTTAAAATTGTCTATTTATTGTTTTTGAAGACCTATAACTATAAGCATTGCTATACCCCTTAAGTAAAGGCTCAGGATACTTAAGTAAGGGTAAGTAAGCACCTAACTTAGTATGAAAAAAGCATTTTTCAGTTTTAGTTCTAAGTAGGTTTGAGGAACCCCAAAAAAAAAATATATATTTTCTATTTCTTTATAAATTAAACTGACTAATCTTGAAGGTAAAAGCATTTTGGATGGTGTCATCTGTTAATTTGTAAGAAAATTGTACTAAATAAATAAATCATCACCATCATTTCAACCAATAGACGTCCACTGTTGGACATAGGGCCTTCCACAAAGTTCTCTACACAGATCGTAAATCAATACTTATTACTTACTTACAATCTTAAGTTAAATATCTACCTACTTAAATAAAAATCTTAATACGGCTCGTTATAATAAGTGCACGCAGCATCCGCAGTGAGTACCCTCACCATCAATGATCCGCCACCTGCGCCGCCTGCCCGACCTCACCAGCCTGTGGCTGGACGAAAACCCCTGCACGCAGCATCCGCAGTGAGTACCCTCACCATCAATGATCCGCCACCAGCGCCGCCTGCCCGACCTCACCAGCCTGTGGCTGGACGAGAACCCCTGCACGCAGCATCCGCAGTGAGTACCCTCACCATCAATGATCCGCCACCTGCGCCGCCTGCCCGACCTCACCAGCCTGTGGCTGGACGAGAACCCCTGCACGCAGCATCCGCAGTGAGTACCCGCACCATCATTAATGATCCGCCACCTGCGCCGCTGCCCGACCTCACCAGCCTGTGGCTGGACGAGAACCCCTGCACGCAGCATCCGCAGTGAGTACCCGCACCATCATTAATAAGAATCCTCATCACCATTAACGGGTATCCTCACCATCATTAATGAGTACCCTCACCACCATTAATGAGATTCCTCATTAACATTAATGAGTATCCTCATCACCATTAACGAGTATCCTCATCATTATTAATGAGTACCCTCACCATCATTAACGAGTACCCTCATCATCATTAGTGAGTGTTCTCGTCATCATCCTTAATGAGTGCCCTCATCATTATCATCCTTAATAGCATTTTTAACCCCCGACGCAAAAACGACGGGGTGTTATAAGTTTGACGTATCTGTGCGTGTGTTTATCTGTCTATGGCATCGTAGCTCCCGAACAAATGAACCGATTTGGATTTTGTTTTTTTTTTTGTTTGAAAGATAAATAAAGGGGGAGTGTTGAAAGTCTGTTCTTAGTTATATTCGATACAAATCGATCCAAGATGGCCGCCGTCAGAAAATGAGTTTTTAAAATTGTCTATTTATTGTTTTTGAAGACCTATAACTATAAGCATTGCTATACCCCTTAAGTAAAGGCTCAGGATACTTAAGTAAGGGTAAGTAAGCACCTAACTTAGTATGAAAAAAACATTTTTCAGTTTTAGTTCTAAGTAGGTTTGAGGAACCCCAAAAAAAATTATATATTTTCTATTTCTTTATAAACTAAACTGACTAATCTTGAAGGTAAAAGCATTTTGGATGGTGTCATCTGTTAATTTGTAAGAAAATTGTACTAAATAAATAAATCATCACCATCATTTCAACCAATAGACGTCCACTGTTGGACATAGGGCCTTCCACAAAGTTCTCTACACAGATCGTAAATCAATACTTATTACTTACTTACAATCTTAAGTAAAATAGTCAAAGTCAAAGTCAAAATCAAATGGTTTATTGCTAATTAAGTACATCTTAAAGAGAAGTAATAGTAGCTTTGGAACTTAATTACCTTTTACAGGTGTTGCAATATTATTACAAGTTACAATTACAGATAATATTAGGAACAAATAATCTTAACTAATAAACAGAAAAAAAGTACATACCACAGAGAAATCCACAGAGAAATATCTAACTACTTAAATAAAAATCTTAATGCGACTCGTTATAAGTATTTACCAAGTTTCGTCAATGTTTCTCAATGTATTAGTTTCGGAATAAAATGGCTGTGACAAACAGACGGACACACAGACATGACGAATCTATAAGAGTTCCGTTTTTTTGCCATTTGGCTTGGCTATGCCCTAAAATGATTTTGGGCAGGAATAGAATACAGTAGAATATTTTTCTCATTGAAAAATTCTACTGCTTACAAACTACTTTAGAACAATATTCATAGTTACGAGTTTAATCGTTAATGAATTAATTTTGACAGAATTACTCTGAACATCATATAATATATATGATAATATTACATACTAGTGGCCGCCCGCAACTTCGTTTGCGTGAACTTTACGACTCTTGACTTAAAGATGATTATTTAAATAGTAGATTGGGCCAAGGAATCACGTAGTCCCATCACCTAACTTGGAACCCCCTTTAAGTTCGAAATATCCTTCCTTATCGGATCTCATCCAAAAATGCTCATCACATTTGACAATTTTGCATTCCATTTCATTCCATATTTGTTATGGTGTAGCTGGGCTCTTAGAGTTCTTCACCAGGTGTTCCATGATCTTTGATTTTTTCATGGCATCATAAAATGCTCATCAATCTGAACAACTTTTGTTAAGGTGCCATTGACCTACCTCTTATAGTTTAGCTGGGCTGTTGTGGTTCTACATCAAGGAGCCTGGTCTTCAAAATAAATTATATCCTATAAGTTGCCCTGATGTTACAGCTATACAATAAAAAAAGTTTCACTCGAATCGGTTCAGTAGTTTCCGAGATTAGCGCGAACAAACAGACAAACAGACAAACAGACAAACAGACAGACAAAAATTTTAAAAATCATTGATTCATGTTCTGTTACTGTTTTTTAGTCGTCCTAAGTTATTTTGAGACAAATATCTTCAATGTACAGACACAGCTTTTTTACATTTTTATTATATGTATTGATATTTCACTACATCACATACATTGATCTGACTCTGAGATAGGTAGCTCAAGCCACAGAATACTTAACTCAAGCACCTGTGTTACAGATATCAGAACCAACAGTGGAATTACAAATATATACGTAAATACTTTTCTTTTTTAAATACATACTTATAATACATAGAAAACACCCAGACCAATATAAACAAACATATGTTCATGCACACAAATGTTTGTACTGTGCGGGGATCGAACCCGCAACCCTTGGCTCAGACGCAGCATTCACTACCACTGAACCAAACGGGTCGTCAAAAAATTACTCTGAACATCATGATTTCTTTCATAACTGAAATGAATACATCAATAACATGCTATACCAAACAGATGGCGTTACTGTACAATAAATTCGATTCGTTACAAATAAATCTGGCGGTAGTTCAGAAAAACTTTCTTTGACACCATCGTACTTATAAATTCATTTCATTCATTCAATGGTTTGTAGCAGCCATTTTACTTCGTGCAGCCCCTCCGAGTAGTCACTTTGGGTTATTTACAATGTTTATTATTCAACTGTGTTTTGATCCTAATGTTAAAGTATTAATTTTGATCATTGTATTGTGTGGCGGTTCCTGAAATATATGGTAAGTGTCCACTTAATCGTATTCTTAATTGAGAGGCCAAGTGATGTTGTGTCGAGCACGCGGTCACCACTTGGTTTTCTTCAAACCACATGGTGCTGATTTTGGAAGCGATGATGCCTCAGTTGATATTTATGATAGCGTGTCTTTTTAATGGGGGCTAAATCTACAGGGTATAATATCGGTAACATTTATGAAGATGTTTTTTTATGGCAATTTCCAAAAGACATTGAATAAATGTTTCTCAGAATCGTTGGTAGAACACGTGGTTAAAGGGATGTACCTAAATGTTCACAGTTACACCCGTATGTAGAAATATTTACAATTTTAGTTCGGCGGTGAGGGAAAACAGCGTAAAAAATTTGAGAAACTTACGCGTTTGAGATACATTTTTAAAACGTGTTCTCAGGCTGCGAAATTCACCAGTACGTCACTTTATTGTAATTTACCAAACTCCTCAAATCCTGAAACATGGTCTGAACGTACCCCGGCTCTGAAGCGATGGCTTCAGACAAAACCGGGATCCGAGCCGTAATCTAGATTCCTATCTGTACCAGATAGGGGGCGGCTGTTTTTTTTTTATGTGATACGCAGCAGACGAGCAGGCGGATCACCTGATGGTAAGCAATTGCCTCCGCCCATGAACACATGCAACAAGTGCACTGCTAACCTTTTTTCCCGTCCCCCCCGATGGGCCTCCGGTTCCCTCACTCACTCGGCGAAACACAGCACAGGAGCTTCTTCACGCCGGTTTTCTGTGAGGAGTAGTATCACTCCGGTCGAGCCGGCCCATTCATGCCGAAGCATGGCTCCCACAATTAAAATATTTTCTCAATTCGGTCTGTTACTTTTCTGCTTATTTTTGATTGGGTTGTGATTGTGATTTTGGATATTGCCGATAGTGGTTTTTTGAAGACGGTTTTATTTTTTGTTAAAAATTTGTTTTTTATACTACTTACCTATAGGTATACATATATATATATATTGCCGTTAAAATAACAAAACATAAACTTATTTTTTTGACCCACGCGAGTATTAAAATAAGCTTATTTGTCTTCATTTCAGGTACAGGATGACGGTCCTGCGAAATCTACCGAACCTCGAAAAGCTGGACAACGTTCCTGTCCACCCGGAAGAGGTAAGAACTTGTATAAAGACTCTGCGCAGACTACAAGCTTTTAATCGGCCGATAGTTTGGTCGGCTTCTTAATCAGTATGAAGATGTATGCAGATGCGCACATTACAGTGATTCAGTATCGGCCGATAAAAAAGTTTGATGCGTACTAACCGCCCAACCCGACTAAACTATCGGCCGATACTTAGTACCTACGTCTATAGTCTCTAATTGAGTGTGGCCTACCCGGGCCCAATCGGGGAGTAGGGGGGTTAAAAGGTTGGGAGCGCACTTATTTGTGACTCCACTGGTGTTGCTGGTGTCTATGGGCGGTGGCAATCGCTTACCATCAGGTGATCCGTCTGCTTGTTTGCCACCTATCAAATAAAAACCGGCCAAGTGCGAGTCGGGCTCGCGCACAAAGGGTTCCGTAGCAGCAAATATAATAAACTTAACCAAAATTACAGTTAAATCAACCTATCTCAAAAACTATAAGAGATACTTTGATCAAACCAAAAATCGTTGAAAGAGTTAATTAGCATGCATCACCTCTATTTTTTTTAGAATTTTATACCCCGTAGTTATAAAAATAGAGGGGGGGGACATACTTTTTACGACTTTGAGAGCTGATATCTCAAAAACCGTTCACTTTAAGAAAATGTTTTTTAGAAAACTTTATATCATTTTAAAAGACCTTTCCATTGATACCCCACACGGGTATGTACATCGAAAAAAAAATTTCATCCCTCAGTTACATGTATGGGGGGCCCCACCCCCAATTCTTTTTTTTTACTATTTAGTGTCATATTTTGTAGCGGTTCATACAACACATATTCCCATCAAATTTCATCACTGTAGTACTTATAGTTTCCGAGTAAATCGGCTGTGACAGACGGACAGACGGACAGACGGACAGACGGACAGACGGACAGACGGACATGACGAAACTATAAGGGTTCCGTTTTTTGCCCATTTTGGCTACGGAACCCTAAAAAGCGGCCAATTGCGAGTCGGACTCGCCCATAAAGGGCTCCTTAGCAGCAAATAACCAAAGATTTAAATCAATAACATTTACTGTGCTGTGTTACGTCTAGGGGACCGTTCAATTATTACGTAAGCATCGATGGGGGGAGGGGGTCTTGGCTCTGCTTACTTTTGATAAATTCAGGAAGAAAAAGTATATTTTATCGCCAATTTTTGCTGACAAGGGGGGGAGGGGGGTTAGATTACCCAAAAAATCTGCTTACGTAATACTTGAATGGTCCCTGTGTGTTAGAGTACTGGAGGCCCAATCGGGGGGTACAAGGGGGTCGCCGCCCGTCTTAGGTAGGTGTTCATTTCCATCGTTTTAGTATGTTAACGCCTCCTTGGTTACTGAGCCATGATTATGAGGTCCTAGGTGAGTGAGGGTACCGGAGGCCCACCCGGGGGGAAGGGGATAAAAGGTTGGCAGCGCACTTGTAACTCCACTGGTGTTGCAAGCGTCCATGAGCAGCGGCAATTGCTTAACATCAGGTGATCCGCCTGCTCGTCTGCTACCTATCACATAAAAATAAAAAAATAATAAAAAATCCTAGGTTCGATTCCCGGGTCGAGCAAAAATATGTTTGGAATTTTTCGAATGTAGGTAAGCTAGGGTTTGTGATCACCAATCCGCAATAGGCAAGCGAGGTGAACTGGTGATTAAGCCTAATCCCATCATGGTAGTGATGACTTGATTTCTACGATGGAGGCCTTTGCCCTGCAGTGGGGCAGTATACACCGTTAAATTTTGGTCGTTTTAATCCCGCAGCTATTGAAATAGGTAACAGGAATAAAGCCCCTTTAGCATGTTAGATCATCAAAATAAGCAAAATAAAAATCAGCTGTTCCATACAAAACTGAATATTCGCCAGGCGATAATGCATGGAACAGCTGATTTTGATTATCTGACATGCTAAAGGGGCTTTATTCGTGTCACCTATTATGACGGCTTCGGGGTTAAAACGACTTTTGACGGTGTATATGCTGTATATTTTTTTATGATATAGGTGGCTGACGAGCCGACGGATCACCTGATGGTAAGCGATTACCGCCGCCCATGGACACCTGCAAAATGGTGCGCTGCTTACCTTTTAACCCCCCCTTCCCCTGCACTGCTTCACGCCGGTTTTCTGTGAGGCCGTGGTATTGCTCCGGTCGAGCCGGCCCATGCCGAAGTGTGGCTCTCCCGCGGTTTTTAGGGTCCTAACTAAAGGACTATACTTACTTTACTTTTTAACCGACTTTAAAAAGGAGGAATGTTCTCAATTCGACCCGTATGTTTTTTTTGTATGTATGTTACTCGATTTCTCCGCCAAATTATGAATGCATTTTAATGATTCTTTTTTTGCTTGGTAGACCATCATTCAAAGGTGGTCCCATATAAATTTTATCAAAATTGACTCAGTAGTTTTTGGAAAAAACAACAAAAACAAAAAAAAAATAGTTCAATGGTATAGGTATTGTGGTTGTAGTCTTGAAGTCGGTTTTTTTATTCAAATAATTTTTTTTTGTATATTTCAGGTGCAAGAAGCCATGCGCCGTGGCATGCACATACCCGACTCAGACGACGAGGGGTACCCACAGCAGGTAAGCATAAAGCATACATATGTTTACATAATGAGGTCTATCGCGTGTGTCTCCCGCTAGATGGCGTACTGTAGAACTGAGGTCCATCTACACGGTGATTGGTTTATGTGAAATGTCAACATGTCACAAAACAATCAATTATTACGTTGAAGTTAGACCTCAGTCTAAGAGTACGCTATCTAGCGGATTTCTCACACGCGTCAGCCATCATTAATTATACTGTAGGTGTCAAGAAAGTCATGATCAAAAAATTTTTTTTTCATCACACCTGATGACATAAATAACGACAGTGGCGCCATCAGACTTTATTGTTGCCGAAAATTCAAACACTTCCGCAATGCATTATTGTAGTATAAACTGTTTGACTCCTTTGATTGCCTAAATTAAAAAGAAAATTGTGAAAAACCGCTAGTGGATGAACTATATATACGGTATACCACTTCGAGAACCATTATCGTCATTTTGCTATTCGCTGATAGAGGGCGCTATTATAATAATAGCGACATCTATGAGCTAGTGGATGAACTATATATGCGGTATACCACTTCGAGAACCATTATCGTCATTTTGCTATTCGCTGATAGAGGGCGCTATTCGTAATTTTCCTGACCGTTGCAATATTTCATTTATTTTATTTTTATTTTACACAAAATCCACAGCTCTTACTTAATGAATAATCATAAACTTAATTCAAGTCTTATAGTTAATAGCGGAGTTTAATTATATTTGTGGTACTTATATTTTAAATTCAAAATGCCTCGTCTATATCTATGTGCTGGATATCATAAAACCTGCCGAAAAATTAAAAATTTAACAACACAATAAAAATACTTATGAGTATTGTTTACTGTGGGTTAGCCAAGCTTCGGCATGAATGGGCCGACTCGATCGGATTGATAACACGAAGGTGAAGCCTCGCAGAAGATCGGCGTCATGCAGCGCCTGCGCAGTTTTATCCAGTGAGGGTTCCCGAGTCTCAATTGGGGGGAAAGGGGTCAAAGGTTGGCAGCGCACTTGTACTCTACTGGTGTTGCAGGTGTCTATCGCTTACCTAGTTGATCCGTCTGCTCGTCCGCCAGCTATCACAAAAACGTAGGTAGTTAGAGGATTGATATAAAAACATAGATACCTATTTTAATTTAAGTTTTTAATTTAAATAAATTTTATGTTTTTTTTTTTAATTTATTAGGAACAACAAACAATTACACTAAATGTCACTTAAAATTTATAAAAATCACATCTTGTGTATGTTTTTAAACTTTCGCGTTGCATTATACAAATACTTCATACTATAACGCACGTTGTAACGCAGTCGAAACGTCAAGCAGTAAGTGCTAGAATGTACTTATTAATTTTCGTCGCGTTTAGTCCCGTTTATATGAAGTATTTGTTAAATAAATTTTAATTCTATTCTATTCTATTGTACAGCAGGAGTCGTACGGGCAGTTCCGGCGGCAGCGGTCGTGCGACTCCAGCCCGGAGCGCGAGGCCGAGGCCTTCTACCCCCGTGCGCCCGCGCCGCGGCAGGACCAGGTGAGACCGGCCTTGTTCACATTTACACTTTGTACAGTAGTGGGCTGGCCACATCTGCCGCAGAACTGACAACCGTTGGGGTAAACGAGTTCTGGAGTGGAGACCGCGTCTCGGTAAACGTAGTGTAGGACGACCTCAGGCCAGATGGAGTGATGATCTGCGCAAGAGGGCTGGCTGGAGCTGGATGCGAGTAGCCGAAGATCGATCAAAGTGGCGAGCATTTGGAGAGGCCTATGTCCAGCAGTGGACTGCAACAGGCTGATGATGATGATGATGATGATGACAGTAGTACACAATTGATAAGGCTCACCGATGTACTGCGCAGAAGACGTATTTAAAGACCTATACGAATGAAACTAGCGCAGTCAACCTATTTACACTGATTGTGGCGAAAATACGATATTTTTTAAGATAGCAAAACATCACAGACTTAGATAAAAGTAAATTGAATTTTTGAAGATGCAATACAATATTTAAAACACGCGACAAGTAACATAATGTCAATTATTGCTAAAAGTGGCCGTATTGATATGATACCTACTTATATTTATTTACATTTGAAATCATCACTCGTAGCCTTATATTAACTTAGTAAGTTGTATGATTGGTATTATAACATTTTAAAATTTAATCTCATGTTTGATTTCAAATTGTAGCTACATCTTTTCATACATACAGGATGTATCTGTAAACATTTACATCTCTTTAACCACGTGTTCAACCAACCATTCTGAACATTATTTTGTTCTATGACTTTCTGAAATTCGCATAATTCAACATTTCATACAAAGTCGGTCACGTGTCTTGTTCATGTTGTAGTCGAAAAAAAATTCGACGTATTTTCAGAAGCTTTTTGTTCAGAAGGGTTAGAAGAAGACGTAGTTAATGGAATGTAAGTAAATGTTCACAGATACACCCTGTATTTGGCATGCATTTCAAATGACCTACTTTGTGTGTGTATACTCTGTCAATATAGTCGTGAAATTTATTCTAGAGAAATTATTAGGGAGTTCCTTTATCAATCTACTAGTGGCCCGCCCTCACATCGCTTCGGGACCGTAATTCAGAAATGAACTAATAGATGGCGCTGTGCTAAATTACATCGCGCAAGCGTTTCGTATTTTCGGTTTACCTATAAGGCTTGTCGTTGTCTATAGAAGTTATCTCTTTATAAATAGTAATAATGATAATGATGGGCTTTCATTCTCTATGATGGAAGCGGCAGTGGTACAATCAATAAATTTCATGACTTTCTTGATGCATTACATGTGTTACTTATGTTTGAAACTTCATATTCTAACTGAGCTAACCACATTTCCATGTGTGTGTACTAACACGCCGCTCCGCTCGCCCGGACTTTCGCTCGCTCCGCTCACGCCATCGCTCGCTCTGCTCGCTCCGCTCGTCTGGCCACGGACAGGGCAGCGACAGTTCCGAAGCGGGCCCCGAACCGCCGCCTGCGGCTGAGCCGCCGAAACCTGAACCTCAACAGGTATTGTGGGTTGCCATGTCTTGTTAAAGGGTGTTCCAAAAGTTTTCACATGTTTAAAGTTGTAATTTTTGTGGACATCCTTATCTGTTGTTATTATCACCATAATCGTTATTAACTGCACGCTTTATCGAATTTAATTTAATTTATTTATTTTAGTTAAGTTCTGTTGTTATTTGCTCCAAATAAATATTTGCTAAAAATCTAACGATCAAAAGTTCCAAAATAAACGTATTTTATTTATTCTTTTTTACCCATTAGTCAGGTCGGTCCCGTCTGGTACAGACAGCCACACATCAGATTACCATAATCTGTTAAATTTCCTCAATTGATATTCAACTTAATGTGGTTGACAGTAAGATAAGAGTCGATTGAATAAATTTTATAGTTCTGTATACTTACTTTGGCTCCTCTTTCCTTGGATCTTGAGATCAATGTGAAGATCTTGTACGTATATAGCTGGTTTTGTCTGAAGTGACAAAGTGTTGATGTGGTCTCGTGTTTCAGTGCCCGGCGTCGCCGACGCGCCGCGCCGCGTCCCCGGAGGCGGACGAGCGCTACGAACATCCCGCCATGACTCGCTCGCAGTACGACGTGAGTACCACCCACCTCTATACAACACTATACTAGATATAGCTGGAGGCACGAAACTATAGCGATGACCGTTATTTTGCGCACTTGTAAAAAAGAAGACTTTCTATCAAAATTGGTTTCTGCGCACTCAAGGTCATAACTACACTTTCTTGCCTCGGACTAACGGTTATAGGGAAGTATACAAAGTGTATCTGTAAACATTAACATCCCTTTAACCACGTCTTCTACCAACCATTCTGAACGACATTTGTTTCATCAGGTGTAAATGGGTGATTGCGGTCAAGCGTTCTAAGTATCAACAATTATAAAAAATATCATGACGTAGACTCTTTACCGATACACCCTGTATATTATTAGTGGTGCTGCTGTTGAACACTGCCTATAAATATATACATGATCATACCG
This sequence comes from Cnaphalocrocis medinalis, assembly GCA_014851415.1. Lineage (NCBI taxonomy): Eukaryota > Metazoa > Arthropoda > Insecta > Lepidoptera > Crambidae > Cnaphalocrocis > Cnaphalocrocis medinalis. The sequence goes on along the minus strand of CM026301.1, from coordinate 6,640,363 downwards.
TATTTTTTTTTAGTGTGTGAAAGTTATCACATTGAATAATGATTTTGAGATTTATATATAACATCGTAAATTAAAAAAAAACTTTATTTTTCTTGCTGTTTAGCAATTTTTAGTTAAACTGTTCGATAGTGGCGCCACTCATGCTGAATATTACAAAGTAATTCACGATCTATCACTTATTATTGGAATAACAAAGCTAACGAACATACAGTATGTTTTAAAATTTGCATTATTTTCAAAATCACTGTTAATTCACCCTTAATTTTAACTCAAAGTGTAATGAAAACACATACATATTATGTAGCCTATAAGGAATGTAAAATCTAGGAAGTTAAATGTGTGCTTAAGTTATAATTTTATTATTAGTTACAATTCATTAGCTGTAGGGTAACTAGTAGTTCATGAAACTTAGTTCCATTATATCATGCTGTCACCTGAGATGATCTGACGGACGCATGTGACTCCATTACCATTAGTTTAAACTTGTAGGCTTTTTAAGGCGCTCCAGAAGGATCAGTTCTCGGCCCCACATTATATCGTTCAATAACTTCACATTAGATTCTTAAAATAGACATAATTTGTCAGCCGTAAGGTTTTATTTCTTAGTTTTTTAACGTTGGTTCAGTATATTGGCTCACTATAGCCTGATGGTAAGGTATAAATGAATAATATGGTAAATTTTATTTTGGCTTATCGACGTAATTAAGCATGTTATTTTTACCACTGTTTACGGGATTTAACATTTAATTTAAGGTTAGCTTGAAATAAGTGCGTATTATGTTCAATGAGAATAAGTACTTATTTTGTATTCTTGTCTGTTTGCAATAGATCTCCTTTTTTGGATTACATTATTTCCTCTACAAATGAGAGGGGGGTAGGAGTGTATAGTAATATTAAGTGTTCGTATTGAGTTTGTATGTGAGAGGTAAGTTTGGTTCCAGCCGCGCTCGCCGCGCTCGCCCGACGCGCCGCTGCGGCACTCGCTCTCCGCGCACAGCGTCAAGGTGATGCACCCATACATGCTCCATACAACACTCATACAACCACACAAAGCAGTCATTCAAATCTATAGAACTCCAGATAACTGCCACACTACTCCATACATAGAAAAGACATTTGCCCGACCATAGTTGACTGCTCCATACAACACTCATACAACCACACAAAGCAGTCACTCAAATCTATAGAATTCCAGATAACTACCACACTACTCCATACAAACAAAAGACATTAGGCCAACCATAGTTGACACATACAAATCAGCTTTACGTACACGACCCTTACACATTATATAGGTACATGAGCACATATTTTTGGAAAATGTAAACGCAAACAACCTTTTTAGATTTTTTAAAAGTAATCTGTATAGGCTATGGACTGCGCTCTCTTGTCTGTAGTCGACGACTCATCATGTTGTTGAAAATCTTTTAATTAACTAAGTTTTCCTGCTTGCCACATTCTCCTCCAATCCTTATTTCATTCAATTTCCTCATACATAATCCATACAGCAGCTTCTATATTAAAAATTCGACTCGTAAACCTTTAAGAGCGTTCTCGGCTCGTGCGGAATGTCATGTTTCGGTTTTGATTTGCAAAATTTCACTCACACATAAGCATGTGTTACTGTTTGCGTAGAGTTGCCGCGTACGTTTTCTTTATAGTTAGACTGACAAATTTTGATCCTTTCGCTTTATAGCAAAGTAAATTACTGTATTGTTGTAAAATTTAATTGCAAGTTAAATCCAACGTTGATTTATTGTTATTCTTTTGATTTTTTGATTTAAGAAAAATAAAAAATAGGTATATCATTTAGATACCTACCTACCTTTTTTACTCAGGACAGGTAAGCAATTAAATACTTAAAGATATCATGTTTTGTTTAATAAATCATTTAATATAAAAGAACATTATACATTATAAAACAGTTGTATTTATACATTATAAAACAGTTGCAATCCCTCAATTTGGTCGGCTCTTTCTGGGATCAATTCTTTAAGAAACAGCCCCAGAGGAAATGGACGTGGCAGAGCCCAGATACTATGACTAAAAATGAGATCGACTTCATAATATATATCGGACATTAAGCGAATATTCAGAGATGTCTCAGTGATCAATAGGTTTAAAACCGGAAGTGATCACCGACTTCTCAGAGGCACTCTGAATATCAATTTTAAGCTTGAACGTTCTCGGTTGATGAAGTCCACGCTCCAGCCAAATCTGCTCCAATCACTCGCTGGTTCCGATGCCTTCCAAATGAAATTGGAAAATCGATTCACTGCCTTGGAAACCACAATTGACGTATATATCGACGAAGAATTCGACCAAGTGGTGGAAATCCTTCGGGACGAGGGCACAAAGTTCTGTGAGTTGCCCGTAGCAAGCGGTCTATACTCTGGATTTAATGGACAAGAGGCGGAAAGATCCATCAGTCACTTCGGCAGAACAACAGGCTCATAATAAGTCCATCTCCAAGCTGTTAAGACGTGACCTCCGAAGCTCCAATACATTCTCAATGCAGAGAGCAATTGAGCAGAACCAGGGGGGTCCAAAGTCTTCGTACAACAGCTTGACACGAGCCACCTGTCGAAGTTGACCAAAACAAATCGAGGAGTCGTCACATCAAAGCCAGAAATTCTTTCAGAAGTTTACACCTTCTATAGCCAGTTATACGCGTCGCACTCACCCCACCCTACGCCGGATGAGAAGGATTCAAGAGCCACGTTAACCCGCCATGCGACGGAGGATCTACCCGACATCAGCTTGGAGGAGATCAAGGCAGCTCTTACAACTTAAAAATGGAAAAGCCCCAGGAAAAGACGGAGTCACACCGAGCTTCTGAAAGCTGCCGGCAAGCCGGTGTTGAAGGAACTTTGGCGTATAATTAACTCAGTTATTTTCTCCGGGAGAACTCCTAGGGCGTGGCCGCGGAGCTTGGTCGTATTGTTCTTCAAGAAAGGCGACAAAACCTTACTGAAGAACTATCGACCAAAGTCACGTCTATAAGTTGTTCTCAAGAGTCATTTCGAATCGCCTTACACGAAGACTTGACGAAGCTCAACCTGCAGAGCAAGCCGGGTTCCGACGGAGTTTAAGCACCATAGACCATATTCACACAGTGAGACAGGTTAACAGAAGACCAAAGGATATAACCAGCCCCTGTGTATGGCGTTTGTGGACTATGAAAAAGCTTTTAGCTCCGTCGAGACCTGGTCTGTTCTCGAGGCCTTGCAGAGGTGCCAAGTCGATTGGCGATATCGACTTGGCACGAGGTGTTGAGGTGTCTGTATAACGTCGCTAATATGTCCGTAGTAATCCAAAATGGCCAAACCGAGCCTGTCCTGCTGCGACGTGGTGTGAGACAAGGAGATGTTATATCTCCAAAACTGTTCTCCGCTGCGCTGCAGGACTTGTTTAAAACGCTAAACTGGAAAGAGCGCAGAATCAATATTAATGGCGGGTACATGTCACACCTACGATTCGCAGACGACATCGTCATCTTGACGGAAACCTTACATGGCCTACAGGTGATCAGCCTGGTTGAATCTTCCAATCACATCGATCTTCGGATAAACTTGGATAAAACCAAGGTCATTTTCAACGAGCTCGTTGATCCGGGACCGGTCGCTGTTAATGGAGTACCTCTCGAAATTGTCCAGGAATATGTCTATCTAAGATAAACGCTCCAATTAGGCAGAAACAAGGAGAGAAGCCAATAGAAGAATTCAGCTAGGCTGGGCAGCATTTGGTAGGCTTCGTCAAGTCTTCTCGTCACCCATCCGTCAAAGTCTTAAGTCGAAAGTCTTCGACTTACGGTGCCGAGACGTGGACACTCACGGCTGGACTATTCCACCGGTTTAAAGTCGCTCAAAGAGCTATGGAAAGGGCTATGCTTGGAGTATCTCTGAAGGACCGCATCAGAAATGATGTAATCTGACAGAGAACCTGAGTCACCGACATAGCCCACCGAATCAGCAAACTGAAGTGGCAGTGGACATTAGCCGCAGAACTGACAACCGTTAGAGCCGTAAGTCCTTAAGTGGAGACCGCGACTCGGTTAAGGGTTGGACGCCCTGCAACAAGATGGGATGATGACATTCGAAGGCTGGCTGGTGTGGGCTGTATGAGAGTGGCTGAAAATCGGAAGCACCGCTTCCGATTTTCAGCCACGCATTAGAGGAGACCTTTGTCAGTGGACGAGTGTGGTTGGTTGATGATGATGATGATGTAATTATACTTTAAAATCATAGTCATGTTTCTGTAGTTTGCGATTCAACTATTTCCAATTCTTCGGTGGTATTCTCATGTATTTGACCTTCTCTTTTCTGCCTTTAGCAATAAACTGCTCATTGAAATCATCGTAAAAGAAAAATGTGAATAGACTATGACCAGGAGACCTATTTTTGAATTGTCGTCTCACTAAAAAATGTGTGACTCGCATGATTTTTGACATCCGCATTTTTGAATCATTCGAAAACGAGCGATTTGCAACGAGTGGTGTAAACCACTCGTTTCCGCTAGGCGAGTGGTCGCATTTACGTCAAATATTAACGAGTTAACACTATAAAGTCCATTTTACGAAAAAAGTCCCCTGGGAGCGGCGCCACTTGTCATTCAAATAGGCTTTCTATCTCTTTCCCACTCATTACTTAGACTGGCATGTCATTTTAGTTCATCAAAAATCCGGGGGACTCTTTTCGTGAAAAGGACTATACTTTGACAAGATTGGCGACACACTAAGCGAGTGATTTCAAAAATAGGGAAAATTATGAATCATGCGACTCACGAGGCGACGTGACTTGCAAAACGAGTAGTTTTGTTTGGACGAAGCGAAAATTCAAAAATAGGTCTCCTGCTATGTCATTGAAAGTGGATTCGCGGTAACTTACGTTTTAGCTTCATTAGCTTTGGCCAAATTACCATAACTTTTCCTTTTCTTCCCCGAATAGCGCCTTTTATATCACATTTTATATTATTATGTAAATTGTAAAGAATATAATATATTAATCTATTGAAGTTACTAGAATTGCATTTCTTTAATATACGTACTCACCAAAATTTTGTTTTGTTAAAACAAATTAATATTATTAAAACAAAAAGTATCAATCCGTCTCAGTCGCGTCAAAAAATCTCCAATTTCAAATAAAATTTTACGTAGCACGCGGTGACCGGGAGCGACATAGGTCCTACCTCTGAAAGGCCTCGGCCGGCACTGAGCGCTGGTGCGATTCTGCGCCGATTATATAGTAGTACTAAATTATTCATAATAAAATAAAAAAATAAGTTATTAAAATAAAAAAAATACCACGTTTTAAAGCATAAATTTCTTCATTTAATAGGTTTAAAAAAAATCAAGAATACCTTTTATTTCATCCTAAACTAATACGTGTAATAACTCGAAAAATTACTAACAATGATACTTTTGAGTACACTTTTCTTGTATGAAAACTTACAGTAATCACTATTGTTTTGTAGCCATGCCCTAATAAATGTTATTGTTCTTTTAATAAAAATATTGTCATAAGTTTGTCGTTTATAGTTTTACTATTATCGAGCATTTGCGTAGACCTTCGACCACAAGTTTCAAAAGGGGGTTTGTATTAAAACTGTTCTAATGAGAAAACTAAATGATCATTTGAAAATATTTTGAAATTATGCATTAGATTATGAAATCTGCAATAATTTGACATCAATATCTTATCTACAAATTGTATAGATTATCGTTTTATTGGCCATCGGAAATCAACGATTTTGACTTAAGTGTGGCTCTTACGGATGAACGCTCTTAAAAACACCCATCTATACATATAATAAAAATGTAAAAAAGCTGTGTCTGTACATTGAAGATATTTATCTCAAAATAACTTAGGACGACTAAAAAACAGTAACAGAACATGAATCAATGATTTTTAATTTTTTTGTCTGTCTGTTTGTCTGTTTGTCTGTTTGTCTGTTTGTCTGTTTATCTGTTTGTCTGTTTGTCTGTTTGTTCGCGCTAATCTCGGAGACTACTGAACCAATTCGAATGAAACTTTTTTTATTGTATAGCTGTAATATCAGGGCAACTTATAGGATATATTATATTTTGAAGATCAGGCTCCTTGATGTAGAACCACAACAGCCCAGCTAAACTATAAGAGGTAGGTCAATGGCATCTTAACAAAAATTGTTCAGATTATTGAGCATTTTATGATGCCATGAAAAAAAATCAAAGATCATGGAACATCTGATGTGGAACTCTAAGAGCCCAGCTACACTATAACAAATATGGAATGAAATGGAATGGAAAATTGTCAAATGTGATGAGCCTTTTTGGATGAGATCCTATAAGGAAGGATATTCCGAACTTAAACCCCTAATGGAGCGATAAGGGGGTTCCAAGTTTGTTCATGGGACTTACATGATTATTGACCCAATCTACTCCAACTTTTGCATACACATTCTTTGACAAAATTGATGGATAAAATATAAGATTCAAACTTTAATATAATATGTACTTACATTCCCTAATGGAATAAAAATAATTTGGGGGTTACTTTCATTAGAAGTTGATATAATTTTTTTTACTTTTCACTTGACCTCATCTCACCTGATGGAGTGACAATGAGGTCTAAGATGTAGCGTGCTTTCCCAGAAGAAGCATATTCACTCTCGACATAAAGACACCCAAATTGTAGCTCTCTGGAAATACAGAAGCCGGCAAGTTGTTCCATTCCATTAATATTTTTTTTTATTTCTATTTAAATAATAATCATCTTTAAGTCAAGAGTCATAAAGTTCACGCAAACGAAGTTGCGGGCGGCCACTAGTAATTAATAAAACACCAATAGTCCTATAGTTTAAAAACAACAATCTTCCATACAAGTTATACGACTAATATACATATTGACTCATACATGACGTATATTCTAAAAACATCCATACAATTGTCGTCGCACAAAGTTATCCTTCAGGATTTATTTTTATGATTTGTCCCATAAGATTCATACAACCCATACAATTCATACATTACTAAATACGATTCAAATTGTACTTCAGTACTTACACTCGCTGAATAAAATAGACGACCCGTTTAGCGCAATGGTTTGAGCGCCGCTTGAGACGTAAGGGTCGCGGGTTCGATTCCCGCACCGACACAAATGTTTGTTGATGAAACAGATATTTGTGTTGGGTCTGGACGTCTGTAGTTCCTTCGTTATTTCTGGTTTCCATAGCACAAGGGAAAACCTTAGTTTGGGACCAGGACAATGTATGTGATGTTGTCTCAATTTTTTATTATTATTTATAAAATAATGCACTAAGTACACAGCCTTACTAACACACACAATGTGCTTCGCTTCTCATCCATGTATGACACTGTAATTCCATGTTAATTTGTAGATGTTTGTTGTAAATATTGCATTGAAATTCATACCTACAAAAAAAAATCAGTATAATTATTGAAAGTTATCTCTCTTACACAAAATTTGGTCTGAAGTTGTTTAAAACAACCAAAGTTACTTAAAATCGTAATAATTTTAGTCATCCATACTAATACTGTAAATGGGAAAGTGTCTCTATCTGTATGTTTGTCTTTTTCTCGCGTCAAAACGGAGCGACGAATTGACGTGATTTATATGTGGAGATAGTTGAAGGGATGGAGAATAACATAGGCTACTTTTTGTCCCTCCATGCTACCCCACACCTAACCCGAACAAAAGCTAGTAGTTTATATAAATCCAGACTAACTTTCGACCATGTTTTGTGAGGGAGATGATGTCACTTTATTTGTCCCTTTTATAAAAGAGAGAACCCTATTTTCAGACGGACTAACTTTTTTATGTGATAGAGATTTAGGTAGCAGACAAGCAGACGGATCGCCTGATGGTAAGCGATTGTTGCCGCCCATAGACAGCTGCAAAACCAATAGTCGAAATAATAATAATCCTAGTTGGATTAAAACATAACTGTGAAATGGTAGCCAAGGTAAAAAAAGTTTTGCTAAAAGTTTACCGTCTCATTAGACGGTAAACTGCGGTCTGATGCCATATTTAGTTGTTTATAATAATTCCTAAACATTGTGATATCATAAGTTGTAATTATGTTTCGAATTTTCCGAACAATATTATGTTTCGTTTCCGAACATAGCTTGGGTATGTGATCACCAAAAAGGCAAGTTAAGCCTATCATCATAGTAGCGGTGACTTGATTTCTATGATGGAGGCCCTTGCCCTGCAGTGGGACAGTATATGCTGACCCTTACTCACTATGTCGTCGATCCTGCGCAGGAGTACGCGTACGGCAGCAACGGCGAGTGTCGCTACAGCGCGCCGCTCGCGTCGCCGCCGCACCAGTACCACGACCCCTACTACGAGCGACCGGAGAGGTAAGACTGTTGTTGCAAGCTAGCACGCGGTACGCCGTGCTTTCAACAGATGGCGTTGTGCGTAACGCGCTAGTAAGAGGTATCCCATAAAAACAATACTTGTCAAAAAGATCCATGTAATACATAGTCGGTTATTATTAATTTATTGAGTCCTTTTAACGTTAATAACGTTTTAAATAAATATATTGACTAGGTCATCGCATGAAAACACAGTATTTTATATTTCACAAGTATATAATATTCTTAATTAATTACCTACTCACTGAGATTGCCAATCCAAAGCGTGGCGATTAATCTAATCATAGTAGTGATGACTTGAATTCTATGATGGAGGCCGTTGCCCTACAGTGGGACAGTATATAGGCTGATACTTTCATCATCAGCAACCCACACCCGTCCACTGCTGGACATAGGTCTCCCCTAATGCACGCCACCGCTCCCGATTTTCAACCACACCCACACCAGCCAGCCGTAGAATGTCATCATCCCATCTTGTCGCAGGGCGTCCAACACTACGCTTACCGAGTCGTGGTCTCCACTCAAGGACTTTACGGATCCAACGGCTGATACTTATTAATTACTAGTGGCCGCCCGCAACTTCGTTTGCGTGAACTTTATGACTCTTGACTTAAAGATGATTATTTAAGTAGAATTTAACAAAATATTACTTATTATAAACTAGTGGCCGCCCGCAACTTCGTTTGCGTGAACTTTATGACTCTTGACTTAAAGATGATTATTTAAATAGATGTTAAAAAATATTACTTATTATAAATGTTCGTTTATAGGTTAATAGATTTTTAAGGCGGCTCATTGATATTTTATACGAACTGCTAAGGAATGGAACAACTTGCCGGCTTTTGTATTTCCAGAGAGCTACAATTTGGGTGTCTTTAAGTCGATAGTGAATAGGCTTCTTCTGGGAAAGCACGCTACATCAGAGACCTCATTGTCACACTCTATCAGGTGAGATGAGGTCAAGTGCAAACCCATTTAATATTTAAAAAAAAATGATATCAACTTCTAATGAAAGTAACCCAAATTATTTTTATTCCATTAGGGGATGTAGTATTCTATGAAAGTTTGAATCTTATATTTTATCCATCAATTCTGTCAAAGAATGTGTATGCAAAAATTGGAGTAGATTGGGCCAAGGAATAACGTAGTCCCATGAACAAACTTGGAACCCCCTTTTCGCTCCATTAGGGGTTTAAGTTCGGAATATCCTTCCTTATAGGATCTCATCCAAAAATGCTCATCACATTTGACAATTTTACATTTCATTTCATTCCATATTTGTTATAGTGGAGCTGGGCTCTTAGAGTTCCAAACCAGATGTTCCATGATCTTTGATTTTTTTCATGGCATCATAAAATGCTCATCAATTTTAACAACTTTTGTTAAAGTGCCATTGACCTACCTCTTATAGTTTAGCTGGGCTGTTGTGGTTCTACATCAAGGAGCCTGGTCTTCAAAATATAATATATCCTATAAGTTGCCCTGATATTACAGCTATACAATAAAAAAAGTTTCATGGGAATCGGTTCAGTAGTTTCCGAGATTAGCGCGAACAAACAGACAAACAGACAAACAGATAAACAGACAAACAGACAAACAGACAAACAGACAGACAAAAATTTTAAAAATCATTGATTCATGTTCTGTTACTGTTTTTTAGTCGTCCTAAGTTATTTTGAGATAAATATCTTCAATGTACAGACACAGCTTTTTTACATTTTTATTATATGTATAGATGTTCGTTTATAGGTTAATAGATTTTTAAGGCGGCTCATTAATATTTCATACGAAATACTAAGGAATGGAACAACTGGCCGGCTTTTGTATTTCCAGAGAGCTACAATTTGGGTGTCTTTAAGTCGACAGTGAATAGGCTTCTTCTGGGAAAGCACGCCACATCTTAGACCTCATTATCACTCTCCATCAGGTGAGATGAGGTCAAGTGCAAACCCATTTAATATTTAAAAAAAATTATATCAACTTCTAATGAAAGTAACCCCCAAATTATTTTTTATTCCATTAGGGGATGTAAGTATTCTATTAAAGTTTGAATCTTATATTTTATCTATCAATTCTGTCAAAGAATGTGTATGCAAAAGTTGGAGAAGATTGGGCCAAGGAATCACGTAGACCCATGAACAAACTTGGAACCCCCTTTTCGCTCCATTAGGGATTTAAGTTCGAACTATCCTTCCTTATATGATCTCATCCAAAAATGCTCATCACATTTGACAATTTTCCATTCCATTTCATTCCATATTTGTTATAGTGGAGCTGGGCTCTTAGAGTTCCACACCAGATTTTCCATGATCTTTGATTTTTTTCATGGCGTCATAAAATGCTCATCAATCTGAACAACTTTTGTTAAGGTGCCATTGACCTACCTCTTATAGTTTAGCTGGGCTGTTGTGGTTCTACATCAAGGAGTCTGGTCTTCAAAATATAATATATCCTATAAGTTGCCCTGATATTACAGCTATACAATAAAAAAAGTTTCATTCGAATTGGTTCAGTAGTTTCCGAGATTAGCGCGAACAAACAGACAAACAGACAAACAGATAAACAGACAAACAGACAAACAGACAGACAAAAATTTGAAAAATCATTGATTCATGTTCTGTTACTGTTTTTTAGTCGTCCTAAGTTATTTTGAGATAAATATCTTCAATGTACAGACACAGCTTTTTTACATTTTTATTATATGTATAGAAGATATCAACTTCTAATGAACCCCCCCAGATAGCAAGCGAGCTTGCTGCAAAATTGATTTTTAGATTGTCACGTCAAACATGAAAAATCAAGTTTATGACAAAATTTGCTGTAAGCTTGTTGATTAAGGTATGATGTTTCAAGGCTTTGATAATTTTGAAGCAAAGTTCGACCGCAAATATAAAATTGTAATGCTATGTATTTGTACTAGATTACCAAGTTATTTTGTACATTTTTTTCGTACATAAAAATCTATCAAAAGGACGCCATACACCGGTGTATCTGTACATATTACATCCTTTTTTTAATTTGTTCCTTTCCAAATTGTTCTAGACGAGATTATTGGAAATCCGCAAAAACCTTTTCTTACAAATTCGGTTATAACAAAGACTCTGTTTTTTTTTTTATGATAGGACAGACGAGCAGGCGGATCACCTGATGTAAGCAATTGCCGCCGCCATTGCACTTCAACACCAGTGGAGTTACAAGTGCGCTGCCAAACCTTTACCCTCACGCACTCGGCGAACACGCACAGGAGTTGCTTCACGCCGGTTATTACTACGGAAAAGTCGAAAAATTTTTTTTTTTTAAGTTAGACGAATGTTGTTCAGAATGGTTAAAGAAGATTGTTCACAGACCCTGTAAGCATTTTCGAGTGTCTACATCTGTTATTTTTATAATGGTGTATGGTGTAGATAAATCAATTACTCTTGTTTATTACCTTTACCAGCGCCTACTAAAACCTAGGTCCGTTGAGGTTGTCACCCATCC
>CM026301.1:6588145-6628403 GCA_014851415.1 Cnaphalocrocis medinalis | reverse complement strand
TGTACTATTAAGTATTCTGTGATATTAGTTAGGAAGTTAGGATAAAAAAACTCCGTTTATACAATGTCGAGCTATTGACTACGAACAGTGTAGGTGTGTGTAGGAAACGACAAGTGACAATTAGAGCGAGCGCGCGCGCACGCACCGGCGCCGCGACACGGTGCGTGCGCGCCGCGCGGTACAGATGAACATTCTGCGTTTACTGAACAGATGGAATAGGACGAACTTTAAAAAAAAATGGTACTTACATTCGTAATTTGTACCATAAGAAAGAAAGAAAATACATTTATTAATTTGGACACCACAACACATATTACATGCTACAGACAATTGACACTACACAAGAAAATTAAAAAGGGATACTTTATATAAGGCTTAAAGGCTTATGCTACTCTATTGGCAACTGCTGCCCCCCCCCCCCCTGGATTCATGTTGACGTCCCTATCTACTAATTTAACTTAGTACTTATATCGATAGAAATGAAATAAAACCATTTAGGGGGAAATGGGTCGGCATTTCGGCAACGCACTGATGTTGCAGGTGTCTATCGCTTATCATCAGGTGATCCGTCTGCTCGTCTGCAACCTATCACAAAAAAAACTTTAAGGTAGGTAGTTAAAGAATTTGTAAAAATCTACTTACCTTGTAAAAGTTTTGATTTGCCACTCTCTGCCTTCGCCCATGAATCTGTAAGTTTTAGTTGGTTCGAGACCAATACACTAATCTGAGTCGCCCCTAGCTCCCTTGCTTGTACCGCAGAGCGTTGTTTGTCCCATGCCTTCTGTCTATTGTCTATTCATGGTTGCAATTATAACTACATGTATCGGTGGCGGCAACGCAATCCGATTTGTATTGACGTGAAACTTCACGAATAAAGTGGCCAGTTGATTGCACTTCAAAGAGAAGGACGACAGTAGGCATCTGATTCTAGATTAAAGCTTTAAAAAAATAGAAAATTAAAAAACCCCCGACAGTCATTTTCTGACGGCGGCCATCTTAGATTTGAAATTTGTCAAGACCTTTTATATGATACCCATATTGTGGGGGTTGTGTTAAAACATACAATCCATAGCTTTGTCACAGCTGCCATCTTGGATCGATTTTTATCCAACATAGCTAAGAACATTCCCCGTTAATTCATCTTTCAAACAAAAAAAAAATCAAAATGGGTTCATTTGTTTGGGAGCTACGATGCTATACCTATAGACAGACATACACATCACTCACTCTCATCATTCCTTACATTCGTTCTTTTTAGCATTGGACCTCACACTAATCCCACATAAGTAATATGTGTTTGACTATAAAGTGTGGTGATCAGAAATTAAACCTCTCAACTCTAAAGCAGGCCTGTCCCACTCCGCGTGTAGGTATCGAACTTGCAAGTACATGCGGCGTCCCTTCCGGAGGGGAAAATTAGTAGAAAATCACGAACGAGCGGCGACGCACGCGCGACAGTTGCTTGCGATAGAAAGAGAACGCACTTCTAGGTATGAATAATGGTAGGCATTGAACGCTGGGCGGTCGGAAGTTCAACGTTAGATTATAGCAGTCTGAGTCTTTTTTTCCATAAACGGTTTTTAGAAGTGGGTCTTCTGTACCTTGTACTATTAAGTATTCTGTGTCTAAAGTTAAAGATCAAACGAGCTAACCTTTAACTCTTGTTGCAAAACAAAAGGTTGAAGAAAACCCCCGACCACAGATTATACCCCCGACTGCAGCCAGACGGGTAACGAACCCGCTTCCGAGACCCCAGGCCATTAGGGACGCCTCCACGTTTAAATTATCAGGCAGATTCATCTAACTAACTCGTCCGAGTTCTTAAACAAAGGATCAAAGAGACAGGCCAAGCGCGTATCACCGTAGGTAAGGGATCTATATAGCCCGGCCAAATATAAAATAACTACCTACAAAATGGCGGACCGATATGTGAATCTTCAGTACGACTGAATTTGGTTGGTTATTACGGTAGTAATAATAAATGAACTTAAATACAGAGTAAGTAGGTTATTACTATGGGTTACTATAGCAACTAGCTTTTGTTGGGCACACTCTAAACTGTGCCCAACAAAAAAAAGTGAAACTCTGACAAAGGCAAACAATCATGATTCTGTCTCTTTTACTCTATTTGTATGTTGCGATTTGTATGTAGGCAGTTGTTCCGTTTACACGAGTATTATCATTTGCGTGTCCGGTCTATTTGATCCTTTGTCTAAGTCTGAGATGTATTTCACTATAATGAACTTCAGTAAAGGCTTTGGCCCTTGATGATATCTGTAGAAAATACTAGTGGCCCGCCCTCACTTCGCTTCGGGAACGTAATTCAGAAATGAACCAATAGATGTCGCTCTGTGTCCAATTACACCGCGCAAGCGTTTCGTTTTTTCGGTTTACCTATAAGCCTTGTCGTTGTCTATTGAAGTTATCTCTTTATAAATAGTATAGACATAGAAAGATATAGATAGAAGATATCTGTCTACTACATTTGGCAACAATTGGCATGCGCCTTTAGAATATAAGTGTGACTGTCGAATCCAATGAGTTATAAATATTTTTAAGTCAATGGTCGAATCCCACTTCATTATAAAGGGGTTATTTTTATTTTTTTGAGGTGGCAGACGAGGAGACGGATCACCTTTCAGCGATTACCGCCGCCCATAGACACCGGCAACACCAATAACAGTATCCCTCCCTCTCTGATCCCGCAGATGTTCATAGAACCCTCTCGCTCGTTTGTTGGCTTTAGTTTATTTACTAGCTGTTACTCGCGACCTCGTCCGCAACCTACCTTTTTAACTCCCCTTTCCCAATAAAAAGTAGCCTATGTTCTTTCTCAGGGTCTAGATTATCTGTATACCAAATTTCATTCAAATCCGTTCAGTAGTTTTGGCGTGAAAGAGTAACAGACAGACAGATAGAGTTACTTTCGCATTTATAATATTAAGGTAAAGGCGGCTAATTCCGTGGTATTTTTGCCTAAACTAGATACAACATTCATTATTAAGTATTTATTATTTATTTCTGAAGAACTGGATATTTTTATTAGAAAGGTTGTTTATCTGTTTATTGAAATATATTCACAGTTAGACTAAAAATGTACGTTAAAATTATTAATTAATTAAAAAATATAAAAAAGTCGAAGGCATCTAATTCCGTGGTAAAAACTCTAATTCCGTGGTATTTGGTTGCTAATTCCGAGTGATCAAATTATGAAGAAAAAAGAGGTAGGGAGAATGATACATCATGTTCAAAAAATAAAGCCTATTTATTGTTTTTAGTGTTCAAATCAGTCGCAATCACTATCCTTATAATCATTACAACTAATAAATGGCACCAACATACCTTAATACCTTAATTACCATAATAATATTATCTTATACAGGGCGTCCCGCGGTCATGTTACGTGGAGGAAAAGTACTTTTAATTTTCTATATAGAACATTTTACTGATAAAAGACATTATTTTACTTACAAAATCAATTTAAACTGCATTTATGCATTTTCAAATAATTACATGGTTAAACCGGGAATCGAATCATGAGAAAAAAATTACCGTGTAGCTTTATCTTAATTATCGAAATAGACTACTGGCCCGTGTTAAAAAAATTATGGGTCATTTGAACCACCAGATGACCTATGTAGAACGATATAAGAGCATAAAATAAAAAGATTCAGCATTATGCCGTCACTTGTAAGCTGTCCAACTGAACTGACCACAGAAAGAGAGGGGGTTGCAACCCTTGGTATTTTCCCCTTGTCGCATGATTTTTGTACGGCGTTGTGGAATAATGTATTAGAAGCAATACTGAAATAGCATGAAACTGATGCCGTACAAAATTAAATGATCAAATTCACCCTGGAAATTGTCGGAAAATCAAAAAAAAAATCCGACTTTTTGGCGCACAATTTTTTTACGGCACTACGCGTTGTCTTATTATTTTTCATGGATCTATCGATAGTAAGAATGCCGTACAAAAATATATGACCAAAATATATACTCACTCTACCTGTACTTTTGAATTCTCACCTGCACTCAGTTGGACAGCTTACAAGTGACGGCATAATGCTGAATCTTATTATTTTATGCTCTTATATCGTTCTACATAGGTCATCTGGTGGTTCAAATGACCCATCATTTTTTTAACACGGGCCAGTAGTCTAAAAGGTATCATAAGGATTATTTGTTGCTAAATAATATAGCGTCTGAAATAATTGGAAGACTATGAATTTTAACATTTTCAATACTAAGTAAACCGTGTAGTTATTTAAAAATCTATGAATGCAGATTACTTAAACAGTTTTTGAAAATTAAATAATGTCTTTTTTCAGTAAAATGTTCCATTTACAAAATTAAAGGTACTTTCCGTCCATGTGGCATGGCCGATTAACTAGAATAATTAAAATCAATCTTAGAGACAAGGTAACAATTAAATAGGGCCTAACACATTACCCAAAGAGATTCTTCCGATATAGAATCACCAAACAATTGTACTATTAAGTATTCTGTGACACAGCTAGCCAGTGTGAGCTGTGTGAGTGAGGCGCGCACGCGCCTACCCGACCATGTGGCCGACTATTGGCCGATCAATCAAAGCCGCGCCGTTGCTAGGCAACCTAGTGATAAAACTCGAGTAAAATGTTCGCACACAAACGATTTATCGAGTAAATATTACTTTTTTTAAATTCATAAGGACTGGTGTGTATTGAACAGCAAAAGGTAATCTACTCGTAAGTTAGCTCGCTTATGTATGTTTTGTACGCATGTTGATGACTTCATGATGACTTAGCATTTAGTGAAAAAATTGGCCAGCTATGTGAGCTATATTTAACTTAACTTTCGGTTTTCAGCTCATTTACAATCAAGTTCCTTGAGCACTTAGCTCTTAGCTCGTGGCTTTGCAGAAATGAAACTTAAGGCGTTAAAGAACCGTCGTGGTTATTTCATTCGAGTCCCAGTTAACTTGGGTAGATTATGGTTTGTAACCTAGATTCGAGTCTCGAAAGAGTTGAACCGACTTCATAACAAAGGTTGAGAGATTTTTTATTGAATGAGTTTCACCTGTAGCACTCGATACAAGAGTAATTCGAACAATTTGCATCACTATGACACTTAAATCACGAATCAGCCTAAAATCTTAAATGCTGGAATGAGTTTTTGACTTTATATCATTGTAATAAGGTAAAATCTTACAAGCACAGCTAGTTTGTAGGCATGAATGGATGGCTCGGGCGGGTCGTTGCTTTAACTGATCAGCTGTTGGGCAGACTTTGATTGTTTACAACCCGTGCAGATAAATATTGGACTTAGAAATGGCGGACGGTTGAGCTGTTACCGTCAGCATACTAAGTATGTAAAATTATAATTAAATATAAGTATAAGTGCTCACGTGTGCGAGTATAGACGCTAATAGTGTACAAGCGAGAAGTAAATAGTGGCGCCGCCATTTCTAATACCAATGTTTATCCGCACGGGTAGTAATGTTATATATACATTATATTTATAATTATAATCAAAGTAGTAAGTGTGGTTTCGGAAAATGTACGGTAATTTAAGGTGTGTTTTTTTCACGTCTGAGTATGGGCTGAGAATCGACTTAATAACCTATTAATTGTAATATAAATATTTTAATAACTGTTCTAATGTAAGGTTGTACCCACCTACCAATGTAACACGAACTGTAAATTTGCAAGTTTTTTAAGCAAAACATAAGCACTTATTCTACTGTTATAACTTTATATACCATGTTTTAAGCAAGTAAAGATAATAATAATTATTATTTGTATATATAATATTAATATTTATTTCTTCAAGTTTTCACTTTCTCCCTCCTGCTAAAAGGAGTAGGTAAAATAATCCTGTTACTCGGACCTCAATCGCAATGATTATTACCTATTGTTTTTGTGATAGTCACTATCGCTCAAAATGATGTTAATAATCATTTTGGTAAAATTATTATTTATTATTATTATAACCACCTCCTACAAGGATGTAAATGTTCACTGATACAGCCTGTGTATCGGAAACCCATTTTTTTTTCTTTTTTGCATTAAAATCTTAATGCGGTTCACAGAATAAATCTACCTGCCTAGTTTGAACAGTACTTATAACTAATGGTTTCGGAAAAATATGGATATAACATACGGACGAACAGACAGACTTGACGAATCTGCAAGGGTTTCGGTTTTCGTTATTTGGTTACGGAACCCTAAAAATACGATTCATAAGAGCAAATATAAAAATCACACAAAAGATGTAAAGTAGCAATAATATTTAGTTAATAAATTGAGTAAGATTATGAACATACTGTATTTAACGTTTATTGATACCACGGAATAAGGATCTCATATAACCTTATTCCGATTGATATACAACGGAATAGGGTTTCGTGATACTAAATCAAGGTTTCTTATTCCGAGTAATGAAAAGTACACAATTTTTAGTTTAATTTATAATGCATTATTGCTTAATTACATTGTTATTCAAAATATATATAAAACATACAGTGGATTACATCAGAAAACATTTCTGACCTAAAATTTTATGCCTACTTTTGCTAACAACGAATTAAGAAAATACCTAAATAGCCTATCTTAAATCTGTTGTAACTAGCAAATTTGAGATGTTAGTATACCACGGAAATAGATTTTATAATTAAAGACTACTTATGTGATCAGAACTTAAACATTGAATTCGGAATCATAAAACTGACTTCAAAATAAGAAAAACAAAATACCTCTAATAAATTGCAATTGCGTGGTATACATCGGTAATTAGGAACTGGCAAAATATTTGGCTGCTAATGCCGTGGTATTTTTATCAATTATTTTCTGTTTAATTGATACTAATAATATTAGAATTTGAAGTTTTTTAGATAAAGCATATTATCCTTTTTAAATTAGAATCTTAACAAAAACTGACAACAGTATAAAACTATTTTAAAACGCTATTTAAAAAATCGTGTTACTCACGTGCGTATGGTCCGTATTGTATGAAGCGCGCGTTCCAGCCTGCTGCTGGCGCAAAACTGACCAATTATTTAAAAACGTACAAATACCAAATCGGTTTCATGCTTGTATTACATGTATAGATAAATTATTGATTGATTAAAGCATCTTAGAGACTAAAATAGCTTATGAATTGCATGAAAATACCGTTTTTCTAAATACCACGGAATTACCAGCCATTTTTAGAACCCCACGGAATTAGCTGCCTTTACCTTACTTAGTAAGGATAAGAACCCCCGATGCAAAACGACGGCGTGTTATACATTTGACGTGTCTGTCTGTGTGTCCACGGATGAACTTCTTCTGTCGGAATGAGGCCTAACTTCGTCAGTGGCTGAGCTCAGCCGAGCGAACTTGGCTGTTACGTCACGCAGGCTTTCGTTTGAGGCGCGCCTCGCGACACGCGTCGGTGGACTTCGTCCCACCACGGTTCCACCTGCCCCCACCTGGATGTAGATAGATAGATATTCTTCTTGCATAAAAACTAAATAACATCCTCAATACTAACGGCCACGGCTACGGCGGCCGATCTAAACGACAATGAGAATTTCTCAACAGAAAAAGTCGGGTACAAATTGGTCCGACCCCTTAGATCGAACCCGGGAACATAAGCGAAACCGTAGCTTTAAAGTCCAAGACTACTGGTGTTGCTGTGTCAATGGGCGGCGGCCATCGCTTACCATCACGTGATCCGTCTCCGCTCGTCTGCCACCTATCACATAAAAAAATACTCTTACTACTCGGCGGCATTGTACTTGATGGACAATGGCATTTGAGACTAAGGTTCATGACAGTTGAAACATTGTCCATGGACGTCATGACGTGCCGTGACACTGGCCCAAGCCAGGAGTTCAATGCTACCATTATCCAATTGCGCGGAGCAACGCGAAACTGAGCTGTATTGCCGAAGGCTTAAGAGCCACGTGGCCTTCCGGGAAAAGCTGATGGCGGTAGGGGAAGGTGAGGTATAATGATCCCCTTAAGGGAAAAACTTAACTGTGACTAAAGTTGAAGGCAAAATCGCAAGATTTCTATTGTTGGAGGTAGTGAATTTACTTAACTTTGTAACTACATACTTATTTTTTATTATATGCATGCAGTTTTTAGGGTTCCGTAGCCAAAATGGCAAAAACGGAACCCTTATAGTTTCGTCATGTCCGTCTGTCCGTCTGTCCGTCTGTCCGTCTGTCCGTCTGTCCGTCTGTCCGTCTGTCCGTCTGTCCGTCTGTCACAGCCGATTTACTCGGAAACTATAAGTACTACAGTGATGAAATTTGATGGGAATATGTGTTGTATGAACCGCTACAAAAATATGACACTAAATAGTAAAAAAAAGAATTGGGGGTGGGGCCCCCCATACATGTAACTGAGGGATGAAATTTTTTTTTCGATGTACATACCCGTGTGGGGTATCAATGGAAAGGTCTTTTAAAATGATATAAAGTTTTCTAAAAAACATTTTTCTTAAGTGAACGGTTTTTGAGATATCAGCTCTCAAAGTCGTAAAAAGTATGTCCCCCCCCTCTATTTTTATAACTACGGGGTATAAAATTCTAAAAAAAATAGAGGTGATGCATGCTAATTAACTCTTTCAACGATTTTTGGTTTGATCAAAGTATCTCTTATAGTTTTTGAGATAGGTTGATTTAACTGTAATTTTGGTTAAGTTATTGTGCTTACACTGAAAACGATGGCTGAACCTTATAAGATAGATCAAAAAATATAATTATATTTGCTGCTACGGAACCCTTTGTGCGCGAGCCCGACTCGCACTTGGCCGGTTTTTTCTATTAGAGGTTTTTGTGAAAGTCTAGTAAAGGATCATTTTATACACCCCTATGTATAAAATGATCCCAGGGGTTCGGGTAAAATGATGTAATGTAACGCATCGTAATGTCCGGATGTCTACGTCTAAATCCACGAAGCCATTTCTGTCCAGCTTTTCCTTTTGCTGTAGAAAATGGATGCGGTAACTTATTTCTTTCAGCTAGTTGGTAAGCTAAGGTTAAAACATCCTGAGTTGTCAGCCCGTACATTCTAGACTCCATGTCTTTAATATAATCAACAAGTTCCTGTTCTTGTTCAAGGTTAAATACTGTTTGTTTGCTACCTAACTTTTTAGCGGAGCCTGCAGCTATTTTATTTTTACCTTTGGCTCTTCTTTTTAATGTCATTACAGGGACTTTAAACTCTCTACTTGCGGTTTTGTAAGGCATACCATCTTTGACAGCATCTAATGCTTTTTGCATTTGTTCTTCAGGCCAATTTTGGCGATTAGTTTTACGTATATAAAATCTTGGCATGATCTGTAAAAACAAGAAATACTATTGGGTAAAATGATTCCAGGGATCATTTTAAACACACAGAAAGGGATCATTTCGCCCCAAACATCAAAATCCAAGATATAGATCAAAACATAACCTTCAAATACCGCGTGCGGTGATCGAACGTTGCTTAAATATTAGCTAATTGCTATTATTACCCGCAAATAAAACAGCATTTCAATAAACACGAACTTGTAAAAAGTAATGAAAGTTAAAAAACAGGCTTACGTTAGATTACAGCCACACTTTTTGATTTTTTTTAAATAAAATCACGCCAAGCGTTCACACCGCCATGAGACTTGGAGAGGGAATTGGTAGGGGTGCGGGGAATATGTTTCATACGCTTTTGGATAGATAGCACTAGTTGTCTCGGATTTACGACGGGGGATCATTTGACCTACAGGGATCGTATTACCTCACCTTCCCCTACATTGTCTCCGAAAACAATCGCCGTGTCTTAACACTGTGTGTGTGAGGGGGTCCGATAGATCCCATAGAAATTGATTTTATTTCAATCGCGTGTGATAAATCCAGTCGGCAGATGACTGGCAGGAGGTGGCACAGGATCGACCAAGATTGAGGCTCTTATTATCGGAGGCCAAGACTCACTATGGGTTGGTGCGCCAACCTAGTTAGTTAGTTAGTGAAAAATCCGCTAGATGGCGTACTTTAGAACTGGGGTGATTGTGTATTTTGATGACGTCGAAGTTGGACCTCGGATTCTTCACACGCCAACTTTTAACCCCCTCTCCTCCAATCGGGCCACGGTAGAAAACTTCATTAACCTATTCATACATCTTATTCTATACATATAATAAAAATGTAAAAAAGCTGTGTCTGTACATTGAAGATATTTATCTCAAAATAACTTAGGACGACTAAAAAACAGTAACAGAACATGAATCAATGATTTTTAAAATTTTTGTCTGTCTGTTTGTCTGTTTGTCTGTTTGTCTGTTTGTCTGTTTGTCTGTTTGTCTGTTTGTCTGTTTATCTGTTTGTCTGTTTGTCTGTTTGTTCGCGCTAATCTCGGAAACTACTGAACCAATCCGAATGAAACTTTTTTTATTGTATAGCTGTAATATCAGGGCAACTTATAGGATATATTATATTTTGAAGACCAGGCTCCTTGATGTAGAACCACAACAGCCCAGCTAAACTATAAGAGGTAGATCAATGGCACCTTAACAAAAGTTGTTCAGATTGATGAGCATTTTATGATGCCATGAAAAAAATCCAAGATCATGGAACAGCTGGTGTGGAACTCCAGGAGCCCAGCTGCACTATAACAAATATGGAATGAAATGGAATGGAAAATTGTCAAATGTGATGAGCATTTTTGGATGAGATCCTATAAGGAAGGATATTCCGAACTTAAACCCCTAATGGAGCGAAAAGGGGGTTCCAAGTTTGTTCATGGGACTACGTGATTCCTTGGCCCAATCTACTCCAACTTTTGCATACACATTCTTTGACAGAATTGATGGATAAAATATAAGATTCAAACTTTAATAGAATACCTACTTGCATCCCCTAATTACTTTCATTAGAAGTTGATATATATTTTTTTAAAATATTAAATGGGTTTGCACTTGACCTCATCTCACCTGATGGAGAGTGACAATGAGGTCTAAGATGTAGCGTGCTTTCCCAGAAGAAGCCTATTCTATTCACTCTCGACTTAAAGACACCCAAATTGTACTTCTCTGGAAATACAGAAGCCAGCAAGTTGTTCCATTCCTTAACAGTTCGTATAAAATATCAATGAGCCGCCTTAAAAATCTATTAACCTATAAACGAACATTTATAATAAGTAATTTTTTTTATTTCTATTTAAAAAATCATCTTTAAGTCAAAAGTCATAAAGTTCACGCAAACGAAGTTGCGGGCGGCCACTAGTACTTCATAAATCTATTGGTGGCGATCCTGTTGCCCCGATGATGGTCTAAAGGTGTAAGGACCGGACCATGCTCTCGGGGTTCGATTCCCGGGTCGAGCAAAAGTATCTTTCGAATTTTTCGAACATAGCTTGGGTTTGTGACCACCAATCTGCATTAGGCAAGCGTGATGATTTAGCCTAATCCCATCATAGTAGCGATGACTTGATTTCTATGACGCTTGACGGATGAGGCCTTTGCCCTGCAGTAGGATAGTATAGGCTGATATCTCCTGTCACGGACGTATATATAGCTTTGACAAGGGGGGTGTCCGACATTGCAAAACAACCCCCCATTTAACAATTTCCCTAATTGTAATAATATTTTATAAAGCGGCTCTCCCGAAGTACAATTCAAGGACCGGCTGAACCCAGCGTGCGTTATTACATGTACCTACGCATTCTTGAAGAAAGTGAGGTTGATTTGTTGATTTGCCGTCCCAGGGCTATCTACAATTTGCTACCCTACCAACCTTGCCGACCCCTTAATTAAGTCGCCCTTGGCTATAGCCAATTCAACCTTATGTCAAACCAGGCCTCAATGGGGGGGGTCCGGAACCTTTGGATCCCCCCCCCCCCCTTATACGTCCATGTCTCCTGTACTTTGCTTTATAATTATCTATTTGGCTGCGCGTTCAAATATCTAAATCACAGGTCTAAAAGAACCCCATTGAACTGCCGAAGATGAAGATCCCACCGAAGGGTTAACTCATACTTCCTCGCTAGCAAGTGGCAAGGCCGGCCAATCAGAGCGTGGCGCCGCGCGCGTTGCCCAATAGCCGGCCGGCGCGTGCGCATTGCCCAATGGCGTGCGTTTGACCGTTGGTTAGATGGAAGTTTCAATTGAAGGAGCGTAATTGCAAAAAATGTTTTTGCCGGTCATACATTAGGCAAATTTTTATAACTTTAGTCAGGCCTGTCCCACTCCGCGTGTAGGTATGGAACTTGCAAGTACTTGCGGCGTCCCCTCCGGAGGGGCAGATTAGTAGAAAATCACGAATGAGCGGCGACGCACGCGCGACATTTGCTTGCGATAGAAAGAGAACGCACTTTTAGGTATGAATAATGGTAGGCATTGAACGCTGGGCGGTCGGAATTTCAACGTTAGATTATAGTAGTCTGAGTCTTTATTTCCATAAACGGTTTTTAGAAGTAGGTCTTCTGTACCTTGTACTATTAAGTATTCTGTGCTTCAGTTCATAGATTTATATTGGGTAAAGTAATTAGATATGTAAGTAAAAGTTGTCTTAGGAACCTCATGAAATTTAAGGGAATCTATTCCCCTTTCCGGGCTAGATATCGGGCCATGTCCTCCAGCTTGGGTACGAGCTACTAGTCATCGGCTCCTCTGCAGCCCAGAAAAAAGTTTTATTTACGTGTTAGGTGGCAGACGAGAAGATGGATCACCTGATGAATGGTATGCCATTGTCCATCCATCAAGTACAATGCCGCCGAGTAATAAGAGTATTTTTTTATGTGATAGGTGACAAACGAGTAGACGGATCACCTGATGGTAAGCGATTGCCGCCGCCCATAAACACCTGCAACACCAATAGAGACACAAGTCCGCTGCCAACCTTTTACCCCCTTTCCCCCAAATTGGCCCACAAGTACCCGCACTCACTTGACGAAACAGCGCGGGCGCTGCTTCACGCCGGTCTTCTGTGAGGTCGTGGTATCACTCCGGTCGAGCCGGTTCATTCATGCCGAAGCGTGGCTCTCCCACGGTATGACTATCGACATTAGTAATGAATTAATCGACACCCAGCGCTATCTATTTGTTAAGTTTGGAACTAACAGGAAAATGAAGTCCTGTAACGAAGTGAGGCTTGTAATGCGTGAAGACAGTCATGAAATTAATGGCACCCAACTGATGCCGCTTACGTCGTAGATTATGGTAGCCCCATTGGTTGTAATACGCTGGAACTCCGTAATAGTTCCTCAAAAATAAATTGCACGATATTATTGACTGAGTATAGAGTGATATTCATCATCATCATCATTTCAGCCAATAGTCGTCCACTGCTGGACATAGGCCTCCCCCAAAGTTCTCCACACAGATCGGTCATGTGCCACCCGCATCCAATGGACTCCCGCGACCTTTACCAGATCGTCGGTCCACCTGGTGGGAGGCCTGCCACGACTGCGGCCTCCTGCGCGTGGGCTCCACTCAAGGACCTTTCCACCCCAACGGCCGTCTGTTCTCCTCGCAATGTGCCCTGCCCATTGCCACTTCAGCCACGCAATTCTTTGGGCTATGTCCATGACCTTAGATCTCCTGCGGATCTCATCATTTCATAGAGTGATATTGAAAGTCGCATAAACTTGTGTTTCAGTATAAACAAGATCCGCACGCTGGGCGACTTCGCCGGCTGCCGGCGCCTGCGCGAGCTGTACGTGCGCAAGAACGAGATCCGCGACCTGCACGAGATCCGCCACCTGCGCCGCCTGCCCGACCTCACCAGCCTGTGGCTGGACGAGAACCCCTGCACGCAGCATCCGCAGTGAGTACCCTCACCATCAATGATCCGCCACCTGCGCCGCCTGCCCGACCTCACCAGCCTGTGGCTGGACGAGAACCCCTGCACGCAGCATCCGCAGTGAGTACCCGCACCATCATTATGATCCGCCACCTGCGCGCCTGCCCGACCTCACCAGCCTGTGGCTGGACGAGAACCCCTGCACGCAGCATCCGCAGTGAGTACCCTCACCATCAATGATCCGCCACCTGCGCCGCCTGCCCGACCTCACCAGCCTGTGGCTGGACAGAGACCCCTGCACGCAGCATCCGCAGTGAGTACCCTCACCATCATTAATGATCCGCCACCTGCGCCGCCTGCCCGACCTCACCAGCCTGTGGCTGGACGAGACCCCTGCACGCAGCATCCGCAGTGAGTACCCTCACCATCAATGATCCGCCACCTGCGCCGCCTGCCCGACCTCACCAGCCTGTGGCTGGACAGAACCCCTGCACGCAGCATCCGCAGTGAGACCCCCGCACACATCATTAATGATCCGCCCACCTGCGCCCGCCTGGCCCGAACCGCACCAGCCTGTGGCTGGAGCGAGAACCCCTGCACGCAGCATCCGCAGTGAGTACCCTCACCATCAATGATCCGCCACCTCCGCCGCCTGGCCCGACCTCACCAGCCGTGCTGGCGACGAGAACCCCTGCAACGCAGCATCCGCAGTGAGTACCCGCACGCATCATTAATGATCGCGCCACCTGCGCCCCGCCCTGCTCCAGCCCTTCACCGCCTGTGGCGGAAGAACGAGAACCCCTGCACGCAGCATAGCATCCGCAGGTGAGTAACCCGCACCAATCATTAATGGATACCGCCACCTGCGCCGCCTGCCGAACTCACCAGCCTGTGGCTGGACGAGAACCCCTGCACGCAGCATCCGCAGTGAGTACCCTCACCATCAATGATCCGCCACCTGCGCCGCCTGCCCGACTTCACCAGCCTGTGGCTGGACGAGAACCCCTGCACGCAGCATCCGCAGTGAGTACCCGCACCATCATATGATCCGGCCACCTGCGCCGCCTGCCCGACCTCACCAGCCTGTGGCTGGACGAGAACCCCTGCACGCAGCATCCGCAGTGAGTACCCTCACCATCAATGATCCGCCACCTGCGCCGCCTGCCCGACCTCACCAGCCTGTGGCTGACGAGAACCCCTGCACGCAGCATCCGCAGTGAGTACCCGCACCATCATTAATGATCCGCCACCTGCGCCGCCTGCCCGACCTCACCAGCCTGTGGCTGGACGAGAACCCCTGCACGCAGCATCCGCAGGTGAGTACCCTCACCATCAATGATCCGCCACCTGCGCCGCCTGCCCGACCTCACCAGCCTGTGGCTGGACGAGAACCCCTGCACGCAGCATCCGCAGTGAGTACCCCTCACCATCATTAATGATCCGCCACCTGCGCCGCCTGCCCGACCCTCACCAGCCTGTGGCTGGACGAGAACCCCTGCACGCAGCATCCGCAGTGAGTACCCGCACCATTCCCCCTAAATTAATGATCCGCCACCTGCGCCGCCTGCCCGACCTCACCAGCCTGTGGCTGGACGAGAACCCCTGCACGCAGCATCCGCAGTGAGTACCCGCACCATCATTAATGATCCGCCACCTGCGCCGCCTGCCCGACCTCACCAGCCTGTGGCTGGACGAGAACCCCTGCACGCAGCATCCGCAGTGAGTACCCTCACCATCAATGATCCGCCACCTGCGCCGCCTGCCCGACCTCACCAGCCTGTGGCTGGACGAGAACCCCTGCACGCAGCATCCGCAGTGAGTACCCTCACTATCATTAATGAGTATCCTCATCACCATTAACGAGTACCCTCACCACCATTAATGAGTATCCTCATTAACATTAACGAGTATCCTCACCACCATTAATGAGTATCCTCATCACCATTAACGAGTACCCTCATCACCATTAATGAGTACCCTCACCATTATTAACGAGTACCCTCATCATCGTTAGTGAGTGTTCTCGTCATCATCCTTAATGAGGCCCTCATCATCATCATCCTTAATTAATAGCATTTTTAACCCCCGACGCAAAAATGACGGGGTGTTATAAGTAAGTTTGACGTATCTGTGCGTGTGTTTGTTTGTCTGTGTGTCTGTCTATGGCATCGTAGCTCCGGAACAAATGAACCGATTTGGATTTTGTTTTTTTTTGTTTGAAAGATGAATAAAGGGGGAGTGTTCTTAGTTATATTCGATAAAAATCGATCCAAGCTAGCCGCCGTCAGGGGGAAGGGGATAAAAGGTTAGCAGCGCACTTGTGACTCCACTGGTGTTGCATGTGTCCATGGGCGGCGGCAATTGCTTACCATCAGGTGATCCGCCTGCTCGTCTGCTACCTATCACATAAAAAAAAAACAGGATACTTAAGTAAGGGTAAGTAAGCACCTATTATGAAAAAAACATTTTTCAGTTTTAGTTCTAAGTAGGTGTGAGGAACCCCAAAAAAAATTATTATTTTCTATTTCTTTATAAACTAAACTGACTAATCTTGAAGGTAATAGCATTTTAGATGGGGTCATCTGTTAATTTGTAAGAAAATTGTACTAAATAAATAAATCATCACCATCATTTCAACCAATAGACGTCCTTTGGACATAGGGCCTTCCCTAAAGTTATCTACACAGATCGTAAATCAATACTTATTACTTACTTACAATCTTAAGTTAAATATCTTAATGCGGCTCGTTATAAGTACATCTATTTACCAAGTTTCGTCAATGTTTCTCAATGTATTAGTTTCGGAATAAAATGGCTGTGACAAACAGACGGACAAACAGACATGACGAATCTATAAGAGTTCCGTTTTTTTGCCATTTGGCCACGGAACCCTAAAAGGATTTTGGGCAGGAATAGAATACAGTAGAATATTTTTCTCATTGAAAAATTCTACTGCTTACAAACTACTTTAGAACAATATTCATAGTTATGATTTCAATGGTTGTTGATTAGTTAATTTTGACATAATTATTCTGAACATCATGATTTCTTTCTTAACTGAAATGAATACATCAATATCATGCTATACCAAACAGATGGCGTTACTGTACAATAAATTCGATTCGTTACAAATAAATCTGGCGGTAGTTCAGAAAAACATTCTTTGACACCATCGTACTTATAAATTCATTTCATTCATTCAATGGTTTGTAGCAGCCATTTTACTTCGTGCAGCCCCTCCGAGTAGTCAGTTTGGGTTATTTACAATGGTTAATATTCAACTGTGTTATCATCCCAATGTTAAAGTATTAATTTTGATCATTGTATTGTGTGGCGGTTCCTGAAATATATGGTAAGTGGACAATCGTATTCTTAATTGAGACGCTAAGTGATGTGGTGTCGACCACGCGGTCACCACTTGGGTTTTTTCAAACCACATGGTGCTGATTTTGGAAGCGATGATGCCTCAGTTGATATGATAGCGAGTCTTTTTAATGGGAATTAAATCTACAGGGTTATAATATCAGTAATATTTATGAAAAGATGTTTTTTTATGGCAATTTCCAAAAGACATTGAATAAATGTTGCTCAGAATCGTTGGTAGAACACGTGGTTAAAGGGATGTAGATACCTAAATGTTCACAGTTACACCCGTATGTAGAAATATTCTACAATTTTAGTTCGGTGGTGAGGGAAAACAGCGTAAAAACATTGAGAAACCTACGCATTTGAGATACATTTTTAAAACGTGTTCTCAGGGCTGCGAAATTCAGCAGTACGTCACTTTATTGTAATTTACCAAACTCCTCAAATACTGAATCATGGTCTGAACGTACCCCGGCTCTGAAGCGATGGCTTCAGACAAAACCGAGATCCGAGCCGTAATCTAGATTCCTATGTGTACCAGATAGGGGGCAGCTGATTTTTTTTTAGGTGATAAGTAACAGACGAGCAGGCGGATCACCTGATGGTAAGCAATTGCCCCCGCCCATGAACACATGCAACAAGTGCGCTGCTAACCTTTTTTCCCGTCCCCCCCGATGGGCCTCCGGTTCCCTCACTCACTCGGCGAAACACAGCACAGGAGCTTCTTCACGCCGGTTTTCTGTGAGGCAGTGGTATCACTGAATCACAATGAAAATATTTTCTCAATTCGGTCTGTTACTTTTCTGCTTATTTTTGATTGGCTTGTGATTTTGGATTTTGCCGGTTGTGGTTTTTTGAAGGCGGTTTTATTTTTTGTTAAAAATTTGTTTTTATAATACTTACCTTATAGGTAGTTAGGTACTGCCGTTAAAATAACAAAAAATAAACTTATTTTTTTGACCCACGCGAGTATTATTTGTGGGAGAGCCACGTTTCGGCATGAATGGGCCGGCTCGACCGGAGTGATACCACTGCCTCACAGAAAACCGGCGTGAAGCAGCCCCTGTGCTGTGTTTCGCCGAGTGAGTGAGGGTACCGGAGGCCCACCTGGGGGGGAAGGGGTTAAAAGGTTGGCAGCGCACTTGTAACTCCACTGGTGTTGCAAGTGTCCATGAGCGGCGGCAATTGCTTACCATCAGGTAATCCGCCGGTTCCTCTGCTACCTATCATATATACATACATAAAAAAAAGCTTACTTGTCTTCATTTCAGGTACAGGATGACGGTCCTGCGAAATCTACCGAACCTCGAGAAGCTGGACAACGTTCCTGTCCACCCAGAAGAGGTAAGAACTTGTATAAAGACTCTGCGCAGACTACAAGCTTTTAATCGGCCGATAGTTTGGTCGGCTTCTTAATCAGTATGAAGATGTATGCAGGTGCGCACATTACAGTGATTCAGTATCGGCCGATAAAAAAGTTTGATGCGAACGAACCGCCCAACCCGACTAAACTATCGGCCGATACTTAGTACCTAAGTCTATAGTCTCTAATTGAGTGTGGCCTACCCGGGCCCAATCGGGGAGTAGGGGGGTTAAAAGGTTGGGAGCGCACTTATTTGTGACTCCACTGTTGTTGCTGGTGTCTATGGGCGGTGGCAATCGCTTACCATCAGGTGATTTGTCTGCTCGTTTGCCACCTATCAAATATTACGTCTAGTGTGTGAGGGTATTGGAGGCCCAATCGGGGGGTATTAGGGGGTCGCCGCCCGTCTTAGGTAGGTGTGTTCATTTCCATCGTTTTAGTATGTTAACGCCTCCTTGGTTATTTTTCCCGGGTCGAGCAAAAATATGTTTCGAATTTTTCGAATATAAGCTCGGGTTTGTGATCACCGCACCGCATTAGGCAAGCGAGGTGAACTGGTGAATAAGCCTAATCCCATCATGGTAGTGATGACTTGATTTCTACGATGGAGGCCTTCGCCCTGCAGTGGGGCAGTATACACCGTAAAATTTTGGTCGTTTTAATCCCGCGGCTATTGTAATAGGTAACAGGAATAAAGCCCATTTAGCATGTTAGATCATCAAAATAAGCAAAATAAAAATCAGCTGTTCCATACAAAACAGAATATTCGCCAAGCGATAATGCATGGGACAGCTGATTTTGATTATCTGACATGCTAAAGGGGCTTTATTCGTGTCACCTATTATGACTGCTTCGGGATTAAAACGACTAAAATTTGACGGTGTATATGCTGTATATTTTTTTTATGATATAAGTGGCTGACGAGCCGACGGATCACCTGATGGTAAGCGATTACCGCCGCCCATGGACACCTGCAAACTGGTGCGCTGCTGCCTTTTAAAGGACTTAACCTTTGCCAAAGGACTTAACTTACCTACTTTTTAACCTTTTTTTTTTTTTTTTTTTTTTTTAACTTTTTACTTTTTAACCGACTTTAAAAAGGAGGAATGTTCTCAATTCGACCCGTATGTTTTTTTTGTATGTATGTTACTCGATTTCTCCGCCAAATTATGAATGTATTTTAATGATTATGATTCTTTTTTTGCTTGGTAGGCCATCATTCAAAGATGGTCCCATTTATATGTTATCAAAATTGACTCAGTGGTTTTTGGAAAAAACAACAAAAACCAAAAAAAAATAGTTCAATTGTATAGGTATTCTGGTTGTAGTGTTGAAGTCGGTTTTTTATTAAAAAATTTTTTTTTTGTATATTTCAGGTGCAAGAAGCCATGCGTCGTGGCATGCACATACCCGACTCAGACGACGAGGGGTACCCACAGCAGGTAAGCATAAAGCATACATATGTTTACATCAGTGGCTCTTAACCGGTGGTCCGCGGACCACTGGTGGTCCCTGGAGGCATTCCAAGTGGTCCGCGAAGACATCGTAATAAACAAGTGACGTGACGTGATGAGTCGAGTCAACACAACGCAAACGACGCCGCGACGCATGTCCTAAGTGTGTGGTCCCTGACACGACAGAATGTTGACAAATAAATAAAAAATAAAAATAAAATAAAATAGCTTTTATTCATCAAAAAACAATATAAAATGGTTTGTGATTGGAGACTTCTTTTAAGCAAGAGCTTGTGTTAGAAGTCTCCGCTCTTCCATATAAGCTGGTGTATAGTATCTGTATGTGATGATAATACATGATTGTATATGTGTGTGTGTATGTGTGTGTGTAAGTGCGCGTTTGTGTATGGGCGCGTGTTTGTGTGTGTGTCTGTGTGTGTGTGTGTATTTGTGTGCAGGCTCATGATTGTGTGCGTGAGTGAGCGTGTGTCCCTCATACCGTAAAGGTTAAGAACCACTGGTTTACATAATGAGGTCTATCGCGTGTGTCACCCGCTAGATGGCGTACTGTAGAACTGAGGGACATCTACACGGTGATTGGTTTATGTGAAATGTCAACATGTCACAAAACAAGCAATTATTACGTTGAAGTTAGACCTCAATTTTAGAGTAGGTACGCTATCTAGCGGATTTTTCACACGCGACAGCCATCATTAATTACTCCTACAAAGTGTCAAGAAAGTCATAATCGAACTAATTTTTGGGGAACTACCTAACGAAATTCCCATGCTTCATCACCACACCTTAAGACATAAATAACGACAGTGGCGCCATCAGACTTTATTGTTGCCGAAAATTCAAACACTTCCGCAATGCATTATTGTAGTATAAACTGTTTGACTCCTTTGATTGCCTAAATTAAATAGAAATAAAAGTAGATAAGAAAATTGTGAAAAACCGCTTCATTTAAATTGATCTCAAGTTTTTTGTGCACTTAGCGACATCTATGAGCTAGTGGATGAACTATTTATGCGGTATACCACTTCGAGAACCATTATAGTCATTTTGCTATTCGCCAATAGAGGGCGCTATTCGCAATTTTCCTGCTTGTTGCAATATTTCATTTAATTTTATTTTTATATTACACAAAATCCATAGCTCTTGCTTAATGAATAACCATAAACTTAATTCAAATCTTATAGTTAATAGCGCAGTTTAATTATATTTGTGGTACTTATATTTTAAATTCAAAATGCATCGTCTATATCTTTGTGCTGGATATCATAAAACCTGCCGAAAAATTAAAAATTTAACAACACAATAAAAATACTTATGAGTGTTGTTTACTGTGGGTTAGCCAAGCTTCGGCATGAATGGGCCGACTCGATCGGAGTGATAACACGAAGGTGAAGCCTCGCAGAAGATCGGCAGCGCCTGCGCAGTTTTATCCAGTGAGGGTACCCGAGTCTCAATTGGGGGGAAAGGGGTCAAAGGTTGGCAGCGCACTTGTACTCTACTGGTGTTGCAGGTGTCTATCGCTTACATAGGTGATCCGTCTGCTCGTCCGCCAGCTATCACAAAAACGACTTAGGTAGTTAGAGGATTGATATAAAAACATACCTATTTTTACCCGACTACGGCAAAGCAAAAGGAGGGTTATGATTTTGACAGGCTTTGCATGTATGTATGTATGTATGTTCATCTGTTTCCACGTAACTTCTAAACTACTTATCAGAATTCGACAAATGACATCCTAATCCTAACTAATATTATAAATGCGAAAGTAACTCTGTCTGTCTGTCTGTCTGTCTGTCTGTCTGTCTGTCTGTCTGTTACTCTTTCACGCCAAAACTACTGAACAGATTTAAATGAAATTTGGTATGCAGATGATCTAGACCTTGAGAAAAAACATAGGCTACTTTTTATTGCAAAAAGGGGGTTGTAGGGGTTAAAAGGGGGGTAAAAAGTTACTCCACGCAGACGAAGTCGCGGGCGGCCGCTAGTATCATTATAAGCGTCTTAATTGTCCGCTGGTTATAGGCTATATGAAGTTTCACAAAATCTAATGTAGCGCCCTCTAGCGGATAAAACATACAGAGTAAAAATAAAAAGTTATGATAAATATGCCGTGTTTGGTATCATTGGAAAGCGCTTGACTTGTACATTTTGAATATATATATATATATATTACTAGCACTTGGACACCAAAATAGTACAAATAAAATAAAAGTAAAAAACTAAAACCCAACTACGACAAAAACGACGCTGAAAAAGTATAAAATAACTTTTATACTTTTGAAGTTTTTAATTTAAATAAATTTTAATTCTATTCTATTGTATTGTACAGCAGGAGTCGTACGGGCAGTTCCGGCGGCAGCGGTCGTGCGACTCCAGCCCGGAGCGCGAGCCGGAAGCCTTCTACCCGCGCGCGCCCGCGCCGCGCCAGGACCAGGTGAGACCTTGTTCACATTCACACTTTGTACAGTAGTACACAATAGGGTATTTTGCTGTCGTTAAAATATCGACATCTGATACCTAGACTCGATAATTTACTGTATAAGTGTACGATTACTGAAGGAACATATTTAAAAAGTTTGGATACAAGAAAGTTATAGAGCAACAAACTTTTGATATACCTGTCTCTTTCTTAAACAAAATTTTGTACTGCGCTTGTAGGAAGCACTAGCCTAGTGACGTCATTAATAGCGTATCGCTCTCCTTTTCTGATAGGGAACTTTGCAACTCTATATCTTTGGAACTAATGATGATAGATTAAAAATAAAAAGGGAGCTGTGATTCATACTTCAAAAACTTTACAATAAATAAATAAAAAAAAAGTCGTAAAATACCCTATTGATAAGGCTCGCCGATGTACTGCGCAGAAGACGAATTTAAGGGCCTATACGAATGAAACTAGCGCCGCCAACCTATACACTGATTGTGGCGAAAATACGATATTTTTTAAGATAGCAAAACATCACAGACTTAGATAAAAGTAAATTGAATTTTTCAAGATGCAATACAATATATAAAACACGCGACAAGTAACAATAATGTCAATTATTGCTAAAAGTGGCCGTATTGATATGATACCTACTTATATTTATTTACATTTGAAATCATCACTCGTAGCCTTATATTAACTTAATAAGTTGTATGATCGGTATTATAACATCTTAAAATTTAATCTCATGTTTGATTCCAAATTGTAGCTACATCTTTTCATACATACAGGTTGTATTGTAACCATTTACATCTCTTTAACCACGTGTTCAACCAACCATTCTGAACATTTGTTCTATGACTTTCTGAAATTCGCATAATTCAACATTTCATACAAAGTCGGTCACGTGTCTTGTTCATTTTGTATGGGGAGTCAAAAAAAAATTCGACGTATTTTCAGAAGCTTTTTGTTCAGAAGGGTTAGTAGAAGACTTATGTAGTTAATGGAATGTAAATGTTCACAGATACACCCTGCATTTGGCATGCATTTCAAATGACCTACTTAGTACATTGTGCGCGTATACTCTGTCAATATAGTTGTGAAATTTATTCTAGAGAAATTATTACGGAGTTTCTTAATAAATCTATGGGCTTTCATTCTCTATGATGTAAGCGGCAGTGGTACAATTAATAAATTTCATGACTTTCTTGATGCATTCATTATATGTGTTATGTTTGAAACTTCATTTTCTAACTGAGCTAACCACATTTCCATGTGTGTGTACTAACACGCCGCTCCGCTCGCCCGGACTTTCGCTCGCTCCGCTCACGCCATCGCTCGCTCTGCTCGCTCCGCTCGTCTGGCCACGGACAGGGCAGCGACAGTTCCGAAGCGGGCCCCGAACCGCCGCCTGCGGCTGAACCGCCGAAACCTGAACCTCAACAGGTATTGTGGGTTGCCATGTCTTGTTAAAGGATGTTCCAAAAATTTTAACTTCTTTAAAGTTATAATTTTTTTGGACATCCTTATCTCTCGTTATTGTCACCATAATCGTTATTAACTGCACGCTTTATCGAATTTAATTTTATTTATTTATTTTAGTTATCAAGTTGTCATTTGCTCCAAATAAATATTTTCTAAAGATCTAACGATCAAAGTTCCAAAACAAAATTTATTTTATATATTATTTTTTACCCATTAGTCAAGTCGGTTCCGTCTGGTACAGACAGCCACACATCAGATTACCATAATCTGTTAAATTTCCTCAATTGATATTCAACTTAATGTGGTTGACAGTAAGATAAGAGTCGATTGAATAAATTGTATAGTTCTGTATACTTACTTTGGCTCCTCTTTCCTTGGATCTTGAGATCAATGTGAAGATCTTGTACGTATATAGCTGGTTTTGTCTGAAGTGACAAAGTGTTGATGTGGTCTCGTGTTTCAGTGCCCGGCGTCGCCGACGCGCCGCGCGGCGTCCCCGGAGGCGGACGAGCGCTACGAACATCCCGCCATGACTCGCTCGCAGTACGACGTGAGTACCACCCACCTCTATACAACACTATACTAGATACGGTTTTAGGGAAATATACAAAGTGTATCTGTAAATATCCCTTTAACCACGTCTTCTACCAACCATTCTGAACGACATTTGTTTCATGTATCAACAATTAAAAAAAAAACATGACGTAGACTCTTTACCGATACACCCTGTATGTTATTAGTGGTGCTGCTGTTGAACACTGCCTATAAATATATAACCTGATCATACCGTATTTTGTTTTTAGTGTGTGAAAGTTATCAAATTAAATAATGATTTTGAGATTTATAATATCGTAAATTAAAAAAAAAAACTTTATTTTTCTTGCTGTTTACCAATTTTAGTTAAACTGTTCGATAGTGGCGCCACTCATGCTGAATATTACAAAGTAATTCACGACCTATCACTTATTATTGGAATAACAAAGCTAACGAACATACAGTATGTTTTAAAATTTGCATTATTTTCAAAATCACTGTTAATTCACCCTTAATATTTAACTCAAAGTATAATGAAAACACATACATATTATGAAGCCTATAATGAATGTAAAATCTAGGAAGTTAAAATGTGTGGAAAACAATGCTTACTACCCGTGCGGATATACGCTGGGATTAGAAATGGCGGCGCAACTATTCACCTCTCGCTCGCACACTATTTGCATCTATACTCGCACACGTGGGTACAGACTGACAAAAAAAAAGCTGTTAGAAAGGTACGTTATTCCTCATTACTATAGGCTATGTATGTACCACGGGCTAAGCCGGGGCGGACCGCTAATAAATGTATATTTTTGTGAGAACAAATTCGTTTATAAATGCGATAATTATAAATTATTATTTCTTTATAAACAATTTATTTTTAGGAAAAAAGAATTTATCGCAATCTGAATTATTTTCATAGATTTTTTACATAAATACAGTAAAAAATACTACTTACAAAATAATAAAACCTATAAAACATACTTATATATTATTTGAATAATAAAATAACAAAACATTTTCAATGCTAACGATATTTTCTACGATTTTTCAGTTTACTTATATTTAATTATAATTTTACGTAACTTAGTATGCTGACGGTACCGACTCGTCGGTCCGCCATTTCTAATCCCAGCGTTTCTCCGCACGGGTAGTACCTAAGTTATAATTTTATTATTAGTTACAATTCATTAGCTGTAGGGTAACTAGTAGTTCATGAAACTTAGTTCCATTATATCATGCTGTCACCTGAGATGATCTGACGGACGCATGTGACTCCATTACCATTAGTTTAAACTTGTAGGCTTTTTAAGGCGCTCCACAAGGATCAGTTCTCGGCCCCACATTATATCGTTCAATAACTTCACATTAGATTCTTCTTTTAGTTAAAATAAACATAATTTGTTAGCCGTAAAGTTTTATTTCTTAGTTTTTTAATGTTGGCTCAGTATATTGGCTCACTATTGCCTGATGGTAAGGTATAAATGAATAATATGGTAAAGTCTATTTGGCTTATCGACGTAATTAAGCATATTTACGGGAACTGTTTACGGGAATTTAACATTTAATTTAAGGTTAGCTTGAAATAAGTGCGTATTATATTCAATGAGAATAAGTACTTATTTTGTATTCTTGTCTGTTTGTAATAGATCTCCTTTTTTGGATTACATTATTTCCTCTACAAATGAGAGGGGGGTAGGAGTGTATGGTAATATTAAGTGTTCGTATTGAGTTTGTATGTGAGAGGTAAGTTTGGTTCCAGCCGCGCTCGCCGCGCTCGCCCGACGCGCCGCTGCGGCACTCGCTCTCCGCGCACAGCGTCAAGGTGATGCACCCATACATGCTCCATACAACACTCATACACCCACACAAAGCAGTCACTCAAATCTATAGAACTCTAGATAACTGCCACACACTCCATACATAGAAAAGACATTTGCCCGACCATAGTTGACTGCTCCATACAACACTCATACAACTACACAAAGCAGTCATTCAAATTTATAGACTCAAGATAACAGCCACACTACTCCATACGTATCAAAAAAGAAAAACATTTGCCCGACCATAGTTGACCCATACAAATCAGCTTTACCTACACGACCCTTACACATTATATAGGTACATGCAAAGATTTAAATCTTTGGGTACATGAGCACATATTGTTAGTAAAATGTAAACGCAAACAACCTTTTTAGATTTTTTAAAAATCTGTATAGTCTATGGACTGCGCTCTCTTGTCTGTAGTCGACGACACCATCATGTTGTTGAAAATCTTTTATTTAATTAATTCCTGGTTTTCCTGCTTGCCACATTCTCCTCCAATCCATATTTCATTCAATTTCGTCATACATAATCCATACAGCAGCTTCTACTTATACTAAAAATTCGACCCGTAAACCTTTAAAAACACCCATACAACATTCGCAATGAGTCCTATAGTTTCAATACAACAATCTTCCATACAAGTTGTAGGTACGACTCATTTACATTATTGACTCATACATGACGTATATTCTAAAAACATTCATACAATAATTATCGTCGCACAAAGTTATCCTTCAGGATTTATTTTTATGATAAGTCCCATAAGATTCATACAATTCATACATTACTAAATACGATTCAAATTGTACTACAGTACTTACACTCGCCAAATAAAATAGACGACCCGTTTAGCGCAATGGTTTGAGCGCCGGTTGAGACGTAAGGGTCGCGGGTTCGATTCCCGCACCGACACAAATGTTTGTTGATGAAACATATATTTGTGTTGAGTCTGGGTGTGTGTCTTTCCTTCGTTGTTTCTGGTTTCCATAGCACAAGGTAAAACCTTAGTTTGGGACCAGGACAATGTATGTGATGTTGTCTCAATTTATTATTATTATTTATAAAATATTTATAAAATAATGCACTAAGTACACAGCCTTACTAACACACACAATGTGCTTCGCTTCTCATCCATGTATGACACTGTAATTCCATGTAATTTGTAGATGTTTGCTGTAAATATTGCATTGAAATTCATACCTACAAAAAAAAATCAGTATAATTATTGATAGTTATTACTCTCTGACACAAAACGTGGTCTGAAGTTTTTTAAAACAACCAAAGTTACTTAAAATCATAATAATTTTAGTCATCCATACTAATACTGTAAATGGGAAAGTGTCTCTATCTGTATGTTTGTCTTTCTCTCACGGCAAAACATGATTTTATAAGTGGAGATAGTTGAAGGGATGGAGAGTAACATATGCTACTTTTTGTCCCTCCGTGATACCCCGAACTTCAAGCGAGCGAAGCCGCGTAGCAAACTAGTAGTTTATAAATCCAGACTAACTTTCGACCATGTTTTGTAAGGGAGATGATGTCACTTTATTTGTCCATTTCATAAAAGAGAGAACATCATTTTCAGACGGTCTAACTTTTTTATGTGGCAAACGAGCAGACGGATCGCCTGATGGTAAGCGATTGCTGCCGCCCATAGACACCTGCAAACCCAGTAGTCGAAATAATAATAATCCTGGTTGGATTAAAACATAAATGTGAAATGGTAGCCAAGGTAAAAAAAAGTTTTGCTTGTTGAGTTTATCGTAAAATGGTGATGTCATGAAAAAGTTGTAATTATGTTTCGAATTTTCCAAACATAGCTAGGGTATGTGATCACCAATCCGCATTAGCCGGCAACGCATCAGCGACCTCTCTGATCTCGCAGATGTTCATGGGCGGCGGTGATTACTTACCAGCAGGTGACCCGCTTGCTCGTTTGCCGCCTCTAGTATAAAAAAAAATAAAATTAGGCTAGCGTGCTGATTAAGTCTAACCCCATCATAGTAGCGATGACTTGATTTCTATGATGGAGGCCCTTGCCCTGCAGTGGGACAGTATAGGCTGACACTTACTCA
Source organism: Cnaphalocrocis medinalis (assembly GCA_014851415.1). Lineage (NCBI taxonomy): Eukaryota > Metazoa > Arthropoda > Insecta > Lepidoptera > Crambidae > Cnaphalocrocis > Cnaphalocrocis medinalis. The sequence goes on along the minus strand of CM026301.1, from coordinate 6,600,109 downwards.
CTATGTCGACGATCCTGCGCAGGAGTACGCGTACGGCAGCAACGGCGAGTGCCGCTACAGCGCGCCGCTCGCGTCGCCGCCGCACCAGTACCACGATCCCTACTACGAGCGACCGGAGAGGTAAGACCGTTGTTGCCAGTGTGCGTTCACTCAGTATTATTCATTTTTGTATGGAGAATCATGATCAGAATAAGTACTGAACTTTCTTGCTAGATGACGTTAATTACTTATTTTACGTTCAGTACTATGCAGTATCTTATTAAGTTGTCATGCAGATTAAAATAGTGACATAAACAATAACCTGTAAATTACGTTGAATGGAGCGCGCCGCCTGACATTGACACGTCACTCGAGTTGTCACAAATTTAGTGCAAATTTTTTCTCTTTTCGTTTGCTTTCAAATTCTAATTGTGTGCGTTTGCTTGGATGTTTTTCGTGGCTTTTTTCTTCTTGAAGACTGTTTTTGTTACCTGGACACCGATTGCCGCTTTATATATCGACCACAGCATCATCACCTGGACATTGGACCTCTGCCTAACCCACCCGCTCTCGTCTCCCGGAATTGAAGAAGAAGCTATTTGCCCTGGTGACGCTGCTGCCCGTCACCGGGCTGTTAATTTGCTACGTTGAGATTTGGATGGTTATACCGCCATCAGTCGGTCGCCAGAGCCTAGTTCGCTATTTGGCAGGATGCACTGCGTGCATGTGAGATTGGCTTTTGGGGCGGAATGGTATTCGTTCACCACCTTACACCCGCTGTTGTATAACAATGTTTAATTACATAACCAAATGTCTATCCACCCACCTGCTAAGTTCAAAAACTCGTCAAACTCATTGCGACGAAAGTATAACTAGGAGCATATAACTATCTACACAATAAGGGTAATAAAGGGTTGGAATGCTAATGATTCTACTGAAAAGCGCCCTTGTCAATGACTGCATGAAAATAAAAGGCAATGGAATATTATAAAAGAAAAAATAAAAAACATTAATTTAAACCTGTGTTATCACCTTTTTTTTCTCTGGCAACCCTATGTGTCAGACGTCAAATCGCCAGCTCGTATTTTAATATTGTAATTTTAATTAAAATATAGTGTATTTGTTGTAATTAGTTAAGTGATTCGCCGTAAAATACCGGAAAAGCCAATGGATAAATGTTAGCAAGCCTCCGCTATCTATATTTACCTGGATATTAACCACCGAATTGTGACCGTCCCGCCGTCAAAGTGTCGTTGCAGAAAATTTGAACCAACAACGGATAAACCTGGGGAGTATTGTTTCTTTGATCCTATATTTTTCACTTATAATACGAAATACCATTAATTGAATAACCTATTTAAATTAACACCGACATAAACCACTCAACAAAACCACTAATTCGAGGTTATTTATTATGTTTACATTAGACATCTACTATTAACATACAAAATCACTGACACCCCACTAATACTGACAGTTTATCTCTTATCAGACTCTGCAATATAACATAATAACCAACACTACACACAACATTATTGGAATAAGACGGTTCTCCAAAAGAGATTTGTCAAATTCCACAACATAAGTCTGGTTTTCTGTCTCCCTTTACTTGTCATAAAGTAAAGTGGATGATTTAACGCCTGGCCACAAACACTAACAAATGACACTTAGTATCTATAGTTTGCATTGAGCTTTGTGATATGAGATAATCTGTTACCTACTTTAATTATTATCACCATATATGTATGTATGTAATATTATGTTATTTTATTAAGTCATACATTTATTGAATAAGCAGCTATAATAGTATAATTCCACCCTTCACATAGTATCTTTATCTATTTAACAATATAATAAATATTTTTAAATTGTAGGTACTTAGTACCTACATTGACCTACTTTTAATCAGCTGTTTATAGTAATAATTTGTACCTAATATATAGATACTTATCTGTGTTTGTAGCATAGATCCTCTTATAAAACCCGGTTCAAACGTTTGTTGTACACTTGTTTGTAAATAATTCCAGGTATGTCTGGTAGTGGAGCCTACCCTAAGAAGATGACGCGGAAGACTACTTCCCAGGAATTAGAATTAAAATTAAAAAGGGCCCTTGAGGAAATTAAAGAACTAAGGGAGGACAACAGCCAAATCCTCAAGGAACGAGATGAAAACGAAGAGGAATCTCTCAAAATTATCAATAATAATACCCAGCTGAAGGGTGAACTGGCCGACCTGCATGCTCAGTTCTTGGATGTCCTGTCTCAACGAGATCAACTAATTGACACCGTGACCAACTTTGACCAGTGTAGTGAGACCTATGAGCAGGCACTGCAACGTATTCAAGACCTTGAGGTGGAGCTACGGGACGCCAACAAACTCATACAACAATATGAGGAGGACAAGCGTTGTCAAGAAGTCTTACACACCCACAGCCTATACGAAGAGTTGATTGGGTCACCAGCTGGGCTGGAGGCTTCACTTAATCACAGTTCTTGTTTAAGGAATGATAGGGTTAGAAGGAGTAAAAAGAATAGTTTTAAGAAGTATGTTAAGATTAATAATTTTATTAAAAAAACAGAAAAATTAATCAAGAGACAAAAATGCCATCAAAAAAATGTTCTTTTAAGAAAACAGCGTGTAGACTTACTTGATAGTTTAGAATTATATAGTAAGAAATTAGACGAAAGTAGAAGTAAGTATGAAGTTGACACACAGGAGCTGCAGGCTGACATCTCGCGGCTGCACCGGTCATTAGAGCGTATGACCGATAAATACAACTCGGCCCAAGGTCAAATAAGCGAGCACATCCTCGCTGCAAGCCGCTTTATTGAACAGTGTAACTGTCACTTAAGTACAGGGGGCGTGGACGAACACCAGGTGATGGACGAACCCCAGCTTCTAGAAGGGGCTGAAAATGATTTGTCTAGTGTACAGCACACAATAAACAATTCAGATAACAACCTCATAATGTTTTCTGATAAGATTGGAGTTGGTTTTGGACCACTTTTAAATGAAAAAATTAATCATAATGTAACAAATTATTGCATGCCTAATACTTCATTTAATCAAATTATTGCTAGGATGAATACATGTAGTTTTAGTAAGCAATCCATAATTACATTGATGATTGGAAATGCTTTAGATATTAATAAAAGAGATTTAATTCAGGGGTTCTCAACCCTATCTGACCTTAATGTTAATAAAATAATTTTGTGTGCCTTCCCTTTTTCTAGGTATTACACACCTAGCCAAAATAACAGTATTCATTTGTTGAATACATTATTATACAATTTGACATATAATCATAGTGACAAATTTGTGTTTTTTGACACAAACAAATTTATTGACAATAAGTTCTTGTTGACTGGCAAAACTTTTTATTTGCCTAATAAAAATAAAAGAGAATTAGCTACTTTGTTAGCGTATAATATTAATAACATGTTTATACAGACCTTGGAAGTACTTCCAAAAAATAATTTAAATTAGAATCTGAGACAATAGAGGAATCCTCTAGCAAACCAATGACAAACGGACACCCTAATTACCTAAACCTTATTCATCAGAATATACAGGGTCTGTCTGGCAAATTACTTGAGCTCGAATTATTTTTAAATAAAATGAATGTCCATGTATTATGTATTACCGAACATTGGTTAAGGCAGTATGAATTAATTATCAATATAGATAACTATAGCGTCGGTAGTTCGTTCACGAGAAGGTCGGCAATCCGAGGTGGGTCACTAATTTTGTTAAATAAATGTATTAAATTTAAAGAACGCAAAGATATTGTTTCACTTTCACTTGAGCGAACTATTGAGCTAGCATGTGTTGAGCTTGAACAACATGTCCTTGTCTGTGTGTACAGGCCCCCATCTGGGAATTTTATTTCATTTGAATCCATTATGGAAGAAGTATTAAGAAAAATATGTTCATCTAATAAAAAAGTGGTTGTGTGCGGGGATTTTAATGTAAATATTTTAGATAATTCACAAAACTCGATGCGTTTACTAAATCTTTTCAGATCTTTTAATTTACATAATCTTTTTAATGAACCCACGCGAATTACCCCTACCACAGCTACTTGTTTGGATAACATATTTTGTAATTGTGATGTATTAGACAAGTCCATAATAAACTTTATAAATTCAGATCATAGTGGACAGATAGCACAGTTGGAATACCGTCATGCACCCTCTTCGTTTAGTTTTGTATGTAGGCCAATTACGGCAAACCGCAAAGAAAAGTTTAAAGATAATATTAATAGGAAGGTGCCTGCATTATCGTATAATGATGGAAATGCAAATATACTTTATGAGAAGCTTTTTAATGTAGTGGAAAAGGAATTTAATGAGATTTTCACTAAGAAAACAATTAAATTAGATACTTCTAAAAGTAAATTCAGTGACTGGGCCACTCAAGGCATTTACAAAAGCAGAAAGAGGTTATTTGAATTATATGATATCAAAGCCAATTCAAATGACCCTAAGTTAATTGAATATGTCAGAGCATACTCAAAATTATTCAAAAAAGTATGTGCAATGGCAAAATCTAATTATTTGAAAGATAAGATTATAAAAGCCACTAATAAAAGTAAAATATCATGGAAGATCATAAATAATGAGACTTGTAAAAATAAAACAAAAGAAAACAAGCTCTCTCTTAAAATCGATGGCAAATCAGTTGTTTCTGACTCTGAAGTAGCAGAAACATTTCAGTCTTTCTTTTCTAGTATAGCAGTCACCACCACTAACAAACTAAACTCAAGCGCACATCTTGCTGCTTCTCTGCTCAAATCACATGTTGATGAATGCAAGACTACCTTTAAATTTACTCATATCAATTCTGATATAATTTTAAAAACATTCAAAGAATTGAATATGAAACCAACTGAGGATTTATGGGGACTCTCGGTAGACATACTAAAAAATATAATACATGCTATCGCACCCCATCTAGCTATGATATTCAATAAATGTGTTGACGACGGCGTATTTCCCGATATGATGAAATACAGTAAAATAATACCATTATTCAAATCGGGAGAGAAAAGTGACCCGTCTAACTTCAGACCAATTTCTATACTACCAGCTCTTAGCAAAATTTTTGAAAAAGTAATATTCATCCAGTTATTGGCTCATTTGAATTTGAATAAAATATTGCACAGTAAGCAATTTGGATTTACAAAAGGTAAATCCACTACTGATGCTGGAGTGGCGCTTATCAAGCATGTCTTTGATGCGTGGGAAAATAAGCGAGATGCTATTGGTATATTCTGTGACTTGTCAAAAGCCTTCGATTGTGTAAATCATGAAACGTTGCTTATGAAGTTACATCATTACGGTGTCTTAGACAACTCAATTAGTCTAATCAAATCTTATTTATCTGATAGGATTCAAAAGGTGAATGTCAATGGAATTAACTCTTCGGGTGCCCCTTTAGTTATGGGTGTACCCCAGGGCTCGATATTGGGGCCGTTGCTGTTTTTAATCTACATAAATGACCTTCCTTACTATACTAAAGATCTATGTGAGATAGTGTTATTTGCTGACGATACATCCTTGATTTTTGAGGTTGATAGACAAAAAGAAAATGTTGACGACGTAAATAACACTCTCTCTCAAGTACTACACTGGTTCACTTCTAATAACTTAGTTCTTAATTCAAAGAAAACTAAATGTGTAAAGTTCACTATGCCCAATGTAAGGCAGGTCAATATTAATATAGTCATGAATAACGAACCTATTGAAATTATAAACTCCACAGTTTTTCTAGGCATCACTCTGGATTCCAAATTGCAATGGAGCCCCCATATTGCTGCCTTGGCAGGAAGACTTAGTTCAGCTGCATATGCAGTTAGGAAAATAAGGAATCTGACTGATATTGAGACTGCAAGACTGGTATATTTTAGTTATTTTCATAGTCTGATGTCATATGGTCTATTGCTGTGGGGATCCGGTGCTGACATACAAGCTATCTTCATATTGCAGAAGAGGGCAATTCGCGCCATCTATGGCCTTAGATCACGTGACTCACTTAGAGAATTATTCAAGGAAATAAATATTTTAACGGTAGCTTCTCAATACATTTTTGATTGCATTATGTTTGTACGTAAAAACTTGCAGCTTTACTCGCGAAAATCTGATTTTCATAGCTTTAACACACGAAATAAACATAGGCTTGCGGTCCCAAATCTAAGACTTCATAAAATTGGCAACTCATTTGTGGGATTGAGTATAAAAATGTTTAATAAGTTACCACAAAGAGTAATTGACTTACCATTGCATGAATTTAAATTTCATATTAAAAACTGTTTAATGCAGAAAGGCTACTATAATGTAGAAGATTATTTAGATGATAAGGATTCCTGGACATGTTAATCTCCTCGCCTATTCTATTAAATGTATAATCTGATTTTATAATTTTACTTTGACGATTATCTAAACGATATAAAGCATTGTACACATCATACTGTTATTGTAATCTTAATAATATTTTTTATTATCAGAATGAAAATTGTAATACTGATCATAATTTGAAAAGAGTGACTACTGAGTTTCTTGCTGATTCTTCTCGGTAGAAATCGACTTTCCGAATCAGCGGTAGCTTACATAATATTTGACATTAATAAATGTTCTATAAGGACTTAAATTGAATAAAGAATATTTCTATTTCTATTTCTATTTCTATCTTTGTACCTATATATTATTTTCAACAAGAGATTTTTTGGTATCATTTTGGTGGGATTCGTAAAATCTAACATAGTTTTAGACTATGAACTAATTTTAGATTATCAAAAACAATGTTTGATTTCAAAAAAACCCCAAAGGACACCAAAAAGTCTCTTGTTGAAATTCAGCATAATAAGATATAATATATGAATACCTAAATGACCTATATATACCTACCCAACCTACACTACGTACGTATGTAGATAGATAATAGTGGTATGTAATATTTTAACTAGATGGCGCTGAACAATTTCGCGACTGATCTCTCTATTACCGATATATTATAAGTTACTCTGTGGTTGTTGCAAGCTAGCACGCGGTACGCCGTGCTTTCAACAGATGGCGTTGTGCGTAACGCGCTAGTAAGAGGTATCCCATAAAAACAATACTTGTCAAAAAGATCCATGTAATACGAAGTCGGTTATTATTAATTTACTAGTGGCCGCCCGCAACTTCGTTTGCGTGAACTTTAGGACTCTTGACTTAAAGATGATTATCTAAATAGTAGATTGGGCCAAGGAATCACGTAGTCCCATCACCAAACTTGGAACCCCCTTTAAGTTCGAAATATCCTTCTTTATCGGATCTCATCCAAAAATGCTTATCACATTTGACAATTTTGCATTCCATTTCATCCCATATTTGCTATGGTGTAGCTGGGCTCTTAGAGTTCCACACCAGGTGTTCCATGATCTTTGATTTTTTTCATGTCATCATAAAGTGCTCATCAATCTAAACAACTTTTGTTAAGGTGCCATTGACCTACCTCTTATAGTTTAGCTGGGCTGTTGTGGTTCTTCATCAAGTAACCTGGTCTTCAAAATATAATATATCCTATAAGTTGCCCTGATATTACAGCTATACAATAAAAAAAGTTTCATCCGAATTGGTTCAGTAGTTTCCGAGATTAGCGCGAACAAACAGACAAACAGATAAACAGACAAACAGACAGACAAAAATTTTAAAAATCATTGATTCATGTTCTGTTACTGTTTTTTAGTCGTCCTAAGTTGTTTTGGGATAAATATCTTCAATGTACAGACACAGCTTTCTTACATTTTTATTATATGTATAGATTATATGTATAGATTCAGTCCCTTTAACGCAGTATTTTTACCCGACTACGGCAAAGCAAAAGGAGGGTTATGATTTTGACAGGCTATGTATGTGTGTATGTATGTTCATCTGTTTCCACGTAACTTCTTAACTACTTATCAGAATTCGACAAATGACATATCATTATAAGCGTCTTGATCGTCCGCTGGTTATAGGCTATATGAAGTTTCACAAAATCTAATGTGGCGCCCTCTAGCGGCGCTGTGGCACCCTCTAAAAAAATAAAGTTATGATAAACTAGCGGCCGCCCGCGACTTCGTCCGCGTGGAAAAATAACTTTTTACCCCCCTTTTAACCCCTTACAACCCCCTTTTCGCAATAAAAAGTAGCCTATGTTCTTTCTCAGGGTCTAGATCATCTGTATACCAAATTTCATTTAAATCGGTTGAGTAGTTTTGGCGTGAAAGAGTAACAGACAGACAGACAGACAGACAGACAGACAGACAGACGACAGACAGGACAGACAGACAGACAGACAGACAGACAGAGTTTACTTTCGCATTTATAATATTAGTATGGATATGCCGTGTTTGGTATCATTTGAAAGCGCTTGACTTGTACATTTTCAATATATATATATTACTAGCACTTGGACACCAAAAGAGTACAAATAAAATAAAAGTAAAAAAACTGAAACCCAACTACGACAAAAAACGTCGCTGAAAAGTATAAAACAAGCCTTCGTTGTCAATTTATGCAATATTCACTATGTAGGTACGTTGTCAATTTATGCAATATTCACTATGCAATATTCACTATGTACAAATTTCATGTTTGGAAATCCGCAGTCACACGTTGTCAAAGGGTAGGTATTTAACGTGTGACTACGCCTTTCCAAACATGAAATTTTATCTCTACATAGTGAATCCATACTAATATTATAAATGCGAAAGTAACTCTGTCTGTCTGTCTATCTGTCTGTCTGTCTGTCTGTCTGCTACTCTTTCACGCCAAAACTACTCAACGGATTTAAATGAAATTTGGTATACAGATGATCTAGACCCTGAGAAAGGACATAGGCTACTTTTCATTGCAAAAAGGGGGTTGTAAGAGGGGTAAAAAGTTACTTTTCCACGCGGACGGAGTCGCGGGCGGCCGCTAGTATTGCATAAATTGACAACGAAGGCTTGTTTTATACTTTTTCAGCGACGTTTTTTGTCGTAGTTGGGTTTTAGTTTTTTTACTTTTATATTTCACAAGTAAATAATATTCTTAATTATACTCTGATTCATAATCATGTAAAGTAAACTGACAGATGTCAATATGTCTTTTTTTTTTTTATATGGCCTGTATTGTGTTCATGACACATTTAATTTTGCCAATGTCAAGTGTAGTTAGATAAAGTGTAGTCAACAGTCGAAGTCAGTCGAAGTCACAGTCACTCAATAAAACGCCGGTGTTTAGCGTTTTAATGTCCTAAGGATTCTGTGGAGACTATTTTTAACAAAGCCGTAGGTTTTAAGACTCTATTAGGTCAAAGCAAATTGTTCACGTGACAACTCACTCGACACACAATAGCAGTGTTAAAAACGACACAATTCAATGATTCTTATATTAGTATCACCCTGCGGCACTTCACTGCACAAAGTAACACCAAATTTGTACACTAAAAACCACTAGATACTAATTAAAATCTTTGGATTGCATCAGCCGATGCGGCTTGTTTCACAGTTACCCACAGAATCCGTCAATATGTCATCCCCATACATTATCACTCAATTGACACATGCAAAATGTCAAAATGCATAGAAACTTGTCATTAACAGATGTCAATGACAAGTCACTGACAGATGTCAGTTTACTTTACATGATTATGAATCAGAGTATAATTACCTACTCAGTGAGATTGCTAATCCAAAGCGTGGTGATTAATCCAATCATAGTAGCGATGACTTGAATTATATGATGGAGGCCGTTGCTCTACAGTGGGACAGTATATAAGCTGATACATTCATCATTAGCAACCCACACTCGTCCAATGCTGGACATAGGTCTCCCCTAATGCACGCCACCGCTCCCGATTTTCAACCACTCTTATCCTGCCCACATCAGCCAGCCGTCGAATGTCATCATCCCATCTTGTCGCAGGGCGTCCAACACTACGCTTACCGAGTCGTGGTCTCCACTCAAGGACTTTACGGCTCCAACGGCTGATACTTATTACTTGTTCCTACTTTTAGATCGGAGTCATACCAGCAAGTACCGCAGCGCTCCGGCGAGCCGTGGGAGCGGGACAGGGAGAGCGCGCGCGAGCGGGACAGGGAGTACCCGTCCGCCGTCATGGCCGAACACCGCGGGTTCACGAGGAGGCCGGTGGCCAGGGTTAGTGCCCAGCGTATATCTTTTTAGGGTTCCGTAGGCAAATGACGAAAACGGAACCCTTATAGATTCGACAAGTCTGTCTGTCACATTAGTTTTTTTCCGAAACTTATTTGTGTGCCGTGGCCGACAAATTTAATTTCATAATCAATGGTACGGAACTCTTTGTGCGTGAGTCCGGCATGCACTTTGCCGGGTTTTTAGGGTTCCGTAGCCAAAATGGCAAAAACGGAACCTTATAGTTTCGTCATGTCCGTCTGTCCGTCTGTCCGTCTGTCACAGCCGATTTACTCGGAAACTATAAGTACTACAGTGATGAAATTTGATGGGAATATGTGTTGTATGAACCGCTACAAAAATATGACACTAAATAGTAAAAAAAAGAATTGGGGGTGGGGCCCCCCATACATGTAACTGAGGGATGAAATTTTTTTTTCGATGTACATACCCGTGTGGGGTATCAATGGAAAGGTCTTTTAAAATGATATAAAGTTTTCTAAAAAACATTTTTCTTAAAGTGAACGGTTTTTGAGATATCAGCTCTCAAAGTCGTAAAAAGTATGTCCCCCCCCCCTCTATTTTTATAACTACGGGGTATAAAATTCTAAAAAAAATAGAGGTGATGCATGCTAATTAACTCTTTCAACGATTTTTGGTTTGATCAAAGTATCTCTTATAGTTTTTGAGATAGGTTGATTTAACTGTAATTTTGGTTAAGTTATTGTGCTTACACTGAAAACGATGGCTGAACCTTATAAGATAGATCAAAAAATATACTACAGTATTGTACACCTTTAAAAATCTTATATTTGCTGCTACGGAACCCTTTGTGCGCGAGCCCGACTCGCACTTGGCCGGTTTTTTTTTTGATAACCTAGGAGAAATGACTACCGATTTTGTACAACATTAATTTGTTCTATGAACTTTGGAAATTCGCATTCATCGCAAAATAATTTAACTTTTCATACGAAATCGGTCACGTGACTTGGTCATTTTGTATGGGAGTCGAAAAATATTTCCGATGAATTTCGAAAAGTGGTAGAACGAATGTTATTCAATATGGTTGGTCTAACACGTGGTTAAAGTGATATAAACTACACTCTGATTCATAATCATGTAAAGTAAACTGACAAATGTCAATGTGTCATGCCTATATATTATCACTCAATTTGACACATGCAAAATGTCAAAATGCATAGAAACTTGTCATTTTCATCTGTCAGTTTACATTACATGATTATGAATCAGAGTATAGCTTAGTTTAGACTGCCAAAGCTAACACGGCATTAACACCTTGTTTGTATCTTCGTCACTTGCTGAAAACTCGAAAAAAAAAACATTATTAAACAATTTAAAATCTATAATGATTATGTTTGTGTATTCCAGAATTCAAACTTACTGTCTGCAATTGGAACACCAGGTGAACCGACGCTCTGGTGAAGGTCGCGGGAGTCCATTGGATGCGGGTGGCACAGGACCGATCTGTGTGGAAGCTTTGGGGGAGGCCTATGTCCAGCAGTGGACGTCTATTGGCTGAAATGATGACGTAATTAAGTTTCAGGGCCTTTGTGATTAAAATAATAAAGCAAATAAATTATAACCTAAAGATGTTTTTTTGTCTTAATAGGTGTGCTAGATATCAGTAACAAGTTAATACAACTCTGACTTAACAAAAGCCGGATTTTAAAGGAAACCCAAATATTTATTTCTCGATAAACTGTAACTAACTCCAAATTTTGTTACCGGTTTAGGGGCGATTTGAGGGCCTTTGGGAGCGAAGAGATCTCTGAACTTCGGGGGCCGAATGTAAATGATGCAAGT